>CP139506.1:339541300-339655836 GCA_021014915.2 Artemisia tridentata subsp. tridentata | reverse complement strand
GGCCTCGAGCTAATTAGGACAAAAATGTAACTTTTTTTTTAAAAAGGTACAAAAATAATACTCATTCCTTAAATGGTCATGTGTGAATATGCGACTCCACTAATTTGTTGATACATGTCCAGACAAAAAGTACAACACCAATCATTTGTTGGCCCAAACAGATGTGCGAACGACGGCTAATGTGCGAACGGTATAAAAATAACTTATATACTTGGACTATATTCTTTTGTCCGGTACAACACTTTACCCAACATATACAAACACCACCACCATCCACAACATCATCCAAATACCACCATCGACACAACCATCCAAACACCACCATCGACACCACCATCCACCACACCATCCAAACACCACTATCCACCACACAATCCAAACACCACCATCGATTATCTTCATCTTTCGTAAGATCAACCCAACTGAGAGTTCCACTTCCTGGTTAAATGAATCAAATATAAGTTAGAATACAATTGACTGTGATGTTTTAAGAGCATTTGAATACAAAGATTGTACTGTAATGCTAACTAATGAATGGTACTAAAATGAAAACTAGCTACACCAAAATATTGTTCTTTGCATTTTACTATTTTACCAAATGCTTTATTATGTTGTAAAATGTGACTGAAAAAGATTGTCCAACCCCATTTGTGTGATTGGGTTTTGTTCTTCATCGTTTTTTTTTTTTTTTTTGGATGGTGTGGTGGATGGTGGTGGTGTTTGGATGGTGTGGTGGATGGTGGTGGTGTTTGGATGGTGGTGTCGATGGTGGTGTTTGGATGGTGTAGTGGATGGTGGTGGTGTTTGGATGGTGGTGTCGGGATGGTGGTGTTTGGATGGTGTGGTGGATGGTGGTGGTGTTTATATGGTATGACCAAGAAACACGTTTGGAGGTGGAGGAAACACCATAAACTCGAACTAAAGATTAACTTTGAATTTTCGGTTTATTGATTGCCGAGGTGTGTATGTATTCTAGAGAGAGAAGCCTAGAACACACACATACCTCGTGTGATACAAATGAATCCTCAAACCCTCCTACACAACTAGGAGGGTATTTATACAAAGATATCTATGCCATATTGGCAAGACTAATCCTCGTATTTACAAACTATGCAATTCCCGACATATGACAAAACTTTAAAGCTAACAATCTCTCCCCAAAGTGATGTCATACGGGAATTGCTTACAATGTTCCCTACAAGTAAAATTCAATACAAAAACATGAGAAAGATCTTCAAACTTCATTACTTCGTTCAGCTTGCATAATCTTCTCAGCCGCCATTTCTTTACTTGCAGACGAACTAAGTGAGCAAATCTAATTAGGGTTTAATTCAGAGTGCCCTGTGTGCTCTCCCCTAATTAGCGCTCTCCCCCAAACTGACAACCTCATAATTTGAATGCCCTGAGTGCCCTGCAGTTCGGGGAATATGGTATCAACATCTTTATCTCACCAAATGCATCCCAGTTATTTTTCCCATGAGAGATCAACCCGTACATTTCTCTCCCCTGCTGGTTGCGATTAATCGTAATCAGCATACTTATGTGTACGTGAAATACAAACTGGAAGCACTTTATAAGGAATCATATCAGCCCGTGAGAAGATGTCGATATACCCAATCTAACCTCCTGTATCAAAAACAACAACTTCATGTAGTGACTACTGACGGAGAAAACCCACCATGACGAACTTGAGACTGAAGTAGAATAACCCAAACTTGTGACTTAAACTTGCACGATAGTGTGACTAAGAACCTATACTGAGCACTACAACGTAACTCCTTAAAGCATATAGGTCGTTTCATATACTCATCCAACCTTCCTTAATAGTATATGAACATCTCTTGAATTATCCACATCTTTGTGTGACACTGAGTACTACAACGTATCTCCTTTAAGTGATAGTTAACTAGGTCTTCGTCCATCCTCCCCTTGACCTATGAAAACTAGATAACCCAAGACTTAATCACTATTCCCATGAGTGCCCAAACAAGGATCTCGAAGAATCAGGCATCCAACCAACCCCGATATCTTCAAGATACTAAGTACACGTACCCGAGATAGTCCACTTCAACTTCAAATAAGTAATAATGAATCATCATTCTTGTAGCCACAGCTGATAATTTGACCATTGTCAGCTGATTGTGAATCTTGATCAGGATCTTTTTGGCTATACGTGGTGATGTTGAAGGTGCAGTCCGATAATATTATTTGTGATGTTGGTGTGAAATATGTCATAAAATGACATTATAATGATGCTGGAAAATTTTGAGTTTAAGAAATTTTTACGCCAAAAATTCCCCGAAAAATTCGAATTTTGGCCAAAAAATTTGAATTTTGGGCCAAAATTTTCACTCTTGTACCAGAATTTGAATCTCGCGTAAAAATGGACCGTTAAGTCTCCTGTGAAAATTAAATTTTACTCAACTTTTCCGGCCAAAAAGATAGTGTTGTCCGATATCCTAGAGCCTTCTTTGTCCGATATCGCATTTGGGCAAATATCTCGGATGACACTATGACAAGCCCAACTGCGATAAGGCTTAAAATGGCCAAATGCGATAAGTATCGCAGTTGCAATTGCGATAAAACCTGGTCAGATGTGAATTGCGATAAAGCTTGAAGTGCGATAAGAGCTCAATTGCGATAGACCTTTTCAGCTTCAAATGCGATAAAAAATGCGAATTGCGATAAATCGCTAGATTGCTGCCAATTGCGATAGATGCGCTGAAGAGGCCAAATGCGATATTTTTGCTTTATCAACCACTTTTTGACTATTTCCCTTACAACCCACGTGAAGTCTTACAACATTTCACCACTTGATGATATTCCTGACATCTTTTGCCCACTTGAACCAATAATATCAAGGATATTACAATATAATATTCAAGAACACAAAAAGTTATTCATCCTTAAACACACCACGATTCGCCCCAGATTTGCTCTTGATACCAATTGATACGACCAAGAAACACGTTTGGAGGTGGAGGAAACATGATAAACTCGAACTAAAGATTAACTTTGAACTTTCGGTTTATTGATTGCCGAGGTGTGTATGTATTCTAGAGAGAGAAGTCTAGAACACGCACACACCTCGTGTGTTACAAATGAATCCTCAAACCCTCCTACACAACTAGGAGGGTATTTATACAAAGATATCTATGCCTTATTGGCAAGACTAGTCCTCGTATTTACAAACTATGCAATTCCCTACATATGACAAAACTTTAAAGCTAACACATTCGCTATCAACTCCCTCCTTATATATGTGGGTAAAGTGTTGTTCGAGACAAAAGAATATAGTCCAAGTATATAAGTTATTTTTATACAGTTCGTACATCAGCCGCCATTCGCACACTGCCGTTCACACATCTTTTGGGCCAACAAATGATTGGTGTTGTACTTTTTGTCTGGACACGTGTCAACAAATTAGTGGAGTCGCACATTCGCACATGACCATTTAAGGAATGAGTATTATTTTTGTACGTTTTTTTGAAAAAGGTTAAATTTTTGTCCTCCTTTAAGAATCAGCTCTTAATCCAGTATCGAAACCAAAACATAATTCCCGCGTGAAACCAAGGACATCCAAAGTAACTTTTTAGAAAGAAAAAATAAACCCAAAAATTAAAGATATATGTAAGGACACCACGAATTATGGTAAAACAATATCAACTCAGTGCTCACCACCTGAACGCGGCCACCATTAAAAGATTGACCAGGAGACAACCCACTTGGACTACGTGACGTAAACAGATATGGATAAGACATAAAACCATCATCCATTGATGGCAACCTTTGTGGCTGGTGAGAAGTCAAGGACTGTGGAGAACTTGAAGAACTGAAAACGGAGTCGTGATGGTCAAGATTCAGCTTTTCAGGTATATTTGGTTCATAAGTATCTCCAGAAATTGGGTTAACGTTGGATTCATACTCATTCTGTTCTTGACGAGTTCATTGATACGAACATGGGCAAGGCTTGCAGCATGCCCGCGCTGCTGCTGCTGCGAGTTCAGCAATTTATGCAGCTGCTTGGGCGAAAGAGGTGCGTATTTTGGAGACGTCAGGTTTAAGGCAGATGGTGAAGGTGTTGGCATAGGCACGCTAGATGGCATTCTTCCCGCTGCAGCTTTCTTTTGGTTCATGAAGGTGTGATTAGTGTGTGTGTGTGTGTGTCTTTATAGAAGATGAGGAATGAGAGGTTGGAAGTAGGAATGGGAGGGAATGAGTGGGTGAGATCCGATGTGGGAGGGTGTATGATGGGAATTAACGATTGGGGGATCTGGGTTTCCTTTGAACAAAAAGTGAAACCATCAATCCATATAAATCTACATTTTCATTGGCGTTGTACGACTTTATTCCCACTGTATCCTTATTCTTCAAAACATGGATGAACCTATACCCAATTCCAAACCTATGCTTTTGACTAAAAAAGAGTAAAAAATGATAAAAATACTACTCTTTCTCATGACAATCACTCATCAGTCATCACTCAAGCCTCTCTACATAAAAATGTGCATATGGCCGGTCATCAAAGTATCAAACTCTGTTCAACAACCATGCATGATGCATGCATAAGTACGTATACAAAATTATGTCCTAAAAACCCACACTTACATGAAAACAAACACATATAAACATAACCAGAATCATTCTAAAATAAAAACCAAATCAAAATCTGAAAAATTGTATGACAACTCAAATCATCTGTGTGTGGCTTTATAAGTTAAAATCAGGATATAAATCAGAGATTTAGTGATGTCGGATTGTCGGTGGTAATTGGTACCACCCCAGCGCCAGTGAGTCAATGACCCATCATGATGGCCAGCTATTCGCCACCATTGCCGGTAAGCAACCACCATACCGGCACTTCGCAGTGTTGATGGGACTCTGGTAGGCATATATCCGATGACCAAGCATGGTTGTTGGACGAGGTTTGAATGACCATATAAATTATACTCCGTAAACAAATAAACAAGAATTAAATAAAAGATATTAGCAATCACGAAAGAAAAAAAAATACTAGAATAGAAAAAGTGTATATTTTTTTACAAATGTAGCCAAAGTGAGCCAATACTACCGATTTTCTTGAAGAAAAGATGGATGTGTTCCCTTGTAAGCAGTTCCCGTGTTTAACAATTCAAGGCTTGATATCTCCAACTGAGAAACACTGTCCTTGAGATTTAAAGATCCTTTGAATTCCAATTGTGAAAAACCTGTCATAAGATTATGAATTCTATAGCCTTCAGGGGTTTGGAGGAACAATAACTCACCATTATTGGTGTTAAGTCCCCAAAATTTTTTATGACCATATATATTTATTGTCAAAGTCGGCCAAGAATCAGTGCTATCTCTTCTCATCCAAATCTCACATAACCCACTTCTTATCTGGTACATCATTGCTAGAGAACCGTTGATAGTTGTTTGTTGAAATGTAGTGTCCTTATAAATAATATCCCTATAAAAAGTTTCTGGCAACGCAATCAAACCAAATTTGTTAGTGCCCAAATCAAATGTCATTATGTCGACTACTAAACGCTCGTCACCTGGTTCGTTTGAACTATTGGATACTAATTTATCAAATCCATGGAAGTCAAACATGAAAGTCAAAGTCAAACACGAAAAGTCAAATATATGTATGGTAGTTATTTTCGGTTAAGAAAAAACGGTTAGAGTAGGTTATACCGATTAATGAATCGGTGTGTTGTTTAGTTGTGCCGTTTGGGATATGTATAAATACCCATGTAAACTACTTTGTAAACCAACGATTGTTTATCAAATAAAAACTAGTGTGATTATGGTATACGATTGTTCATAGAAGATATAGAAGATTGACAACAGTGGCATCAGAGCCAAAGGTTCGAACCAGAGATAGAGAACCAACGATTCAGGGAATCATTTTTTTTAGAAAAGAAAGACTAGCGATTCAGGGAATCGTTCAAGAAAAAGAAGAAATTGATTCAGGGAATCAATCAAGAAAGAAAACCGATTAAGTGAAGTTCGAATCAGAGAAAGAGAGAAAAAACATACCGGTTGTGTAAAGGAGAAACCGCCGCCGTGTGTTTGCCGGAGAAGACAAAGAAGAACAGTAACCATCATTACTAGAGAAGAAGAGAAGGCACCGATTAACCACTACCTTCGTTCGATTAGAAGAACAGAAGAAAGAAGAAGAAAAAAAGAAGGGCTGTTGAAGTAAGTGTCGTACAGAAGGAAGAAGGAGAGTTTTGCCCTAATTGAGTGAAGGAAGAAGAAGCTATTTGGGGATAAAAAAAAGAACGGTTCTTTTTTTGTTTAGGGAAAAAGGCCCACAAGAAATAAAGCCTAAAGAAATTAACAGGTTTTATATTTCCAACAACAATTGTTATTTTATTTTTTTTCTATTAGGAGAATAGATTCAATATTAGAATTTTGCCATTACAATTCGCGTTAGAAAAGGTTAGAATTGTTAGAAAATTATTGTGGTTAGACAGAAAGTTAAGTTCGACTATTGTTAGAGTTATATTGGTTTTAGTAGAAACTAAAGGTGAAGATCATTAGGAAAAGGAATATGTCGGGAGATAAAAACGGAAATATTGTTTTCGCCTCATCATTATCATCATATCAGTTCTAAACAATACGAACTATACATTATGGGCATTAAGAATGAAAAAGATACTATTGGCAAATGGAGTATGGGGTTTAGTAGAAGAAACAAGTACATCAAAAGATATTGATGTAAAAAAGGATAGTTCTGCATCAACATATCTATTTCAAGGATTACCAGAAGATTTGCAAATGCAAGTTGCGGGATGTGAAACAGCAAAAGAAATTTGGGATTCTTTAAAGGCCAGATTCGTTGGGACAGAAGACGTCCAACAAGCACACTCGCAACAATTGAAATCAGAATTTGAGAGACTCGTTATGAAAGAAGATGAATCAATAGATTCATTTTCGGGAAAGTTGATGAGTATTATTACAAAGGCCGCTACATGTGGATTGATGTTTGATGAACAAACAAAAGTAAGGAAAGTAATTAATGCAGTGCCAGATAAGTTTGTACAAATAGTAGCAACCATTGAAATGGTCGTTGATTTTAAGACAACAAAATTAGAGGAAATTATTGGGAAACTTAAGACTTATGAAGAAAGGCTTAAGTTTAGAAAAGGAAGTGATGAAGATAACAGTGAGAAGTTATTGTTCACACGTCAAGGGAATGACATAAATTATGAACGCAACTATGGAAGTTATAGAAGAGGAGGTGGTAATCAGACACGAGGAAGAGGCCAAGGAAGATTCGTAAGAGATAATAGGAATGAAGATAGTTATAATAGAGGGGGGAGAAGCCCTAGAGATCAAAATTATCCAAGATGAGATCTTAGAGAAATACAATGTTATAATTGTCAAGAGTTTGGACACTTTGCTGTAAATTGTTCAAAACCATACCGTAGAGAAGAAAAAGCAAACCTTGTGGTCGAAGATGATGAACCAGCGCTATTGATGGTTACTAGTAAAGATGAAAAAGAGATAACATCCTTAAAGGAAGAATCGAGAAAGAAAGGAATTATCATTGAGAAGGATGAAATTCCAAAAGAAAAGTTAGAAGACATGAGATCAGAGATAGAAATTGACTTGAAGTGTAAATTAGAGTTTTGGAAGTTCGAAATGTTTCAAGAGTTAAAGATGGAGAAACAAGAGTTTGAGAAGAAAATGAGAAATAGAGAAATGGCATTTGAGAAACAAATGCAGAGAGAGTTAGAGAACCTCAAGAAGATGAAAGATTGCACAAGCAAAGAGATGAAAGAGTTAAAGAAAAAAGGAGAACAATTTAAGAGAGAGAACCATGAAGTTGTTTCAGATAAGAAACATCCAGAAGAAGAATCAAGTGTTGACAAGGGCGAATGCAAGAAGCATCAAGAGACGCCATCAAGATTTCAGAAGGAGAACCAGATTGAGAAAGACATTAAATCAAGCAACAAGAAAGTTGAACCAGAAGATCGTGATACAAGTACTAAAAGAAACAGATTATTGGAGATGCAAGATTATGAAATGATACAAGAGAAGAAAGATGGTGAGAAAGGTAACAAAGATGATCGAGATGAAATTAAAGACAAGGAAGAAAGAAGTCAAACCAAGAAGAAAGTTCAAGACATAGTTCGTGTTAAAGATCAAGACAAAGGAAGTACGTGGAAACAAGCCAAAGTTCAAAGATAAAGAAGATGGAGCTTGAAGATATCGAAGACATGGATTAATAAATTAGGGGGGAGTATTGGATACTAATTTATCTAATCCATGGAAGTCAAACATGAAAGTCAAAGTCAAACACGAAAAGTCAAATATATGTATGGTAGTTATTTTCGGTTAAGAAAAAACGGTTAGAGTAGGTTATACCGATTAATGAATCGGTGTGTTGTTTAGTTGTGTCGTTTGGGATATGTATAAATACCCATTTAAACTACTTTGTAAACCAACGATTGTTTATCAAATAAAAACTAGTGTGATTATTGTATACAATTGTTCATAGAAGATATAGAAGATTGACAACATGAACCATGTACTACTACCCAATGCAATGTTCCATTCACGCAACACGCTTGTGACGCCACATTCTTGAACGGAGTGGCAGGGGAATCAATCTTACACCAAATGCCTGTTTTCATGGTGTAAATAAATGAACATTTTTCTTTCTCAGCAAGTGAGTAGGAAATCCTCAAGATCTCGCAATCGTAGGTTACTAGGTCAAAACCAAACCCCATCATGACGTAAAAGCATTTGCATCTCGGAGAAGGAAGATCATGAATTGTTAGTTCACGCCTAATTAATGGGTTCCATAACCTAATCGTATGATTCTTTTCATCGAATACACAAAAAACTCCATTACATGAACCAACAATCTTTTCTATATGACTATTAGGAAACTTGACAGTTACAACATCAATATCTCCGCCTTTGGGACACAATGGCAAACGGTCCGAATGTATTGTATAGTGGTCTTTAAGGTTAGAGACGTCAACAATGATCAGTGCTTTCTCTTTTTCCAAAGATAGAAAAGTGTGCTTGCGGATAAAATCAGGGCTGCCGATAAAAGAACGTAGTGATTTGGAGACTGCTAGAAAACGGAGGAGGGATTTAACTGGTAGATTTGGGAAGATTTTAATAATCAACTCTTCGCATATATAATCTGATATTATGTAACCCTGCGTTTAACCAAAGGAGTAATTAAACGAAAACTAAGTACAAAAGAGTTTAAACAAAAAATAACTTGTTTCAGTTTTGTTTGTCTGTGTTGGTTCCTATCAGTCTAACCTCGTTCAATCAAAGTAAAGTTACAAAAAAGAATTAGGAAAACACGTTAATAAATTTAAATATGCAGGCCTGAAAGCACACATATATAAACGACTAATTAACTATAAATAACTCACCGGTAAATAGAACAATGGAGGAATTAATTAGCAAATGTAATTAAGATAATAGTCGCACACTAGTACAAACAGAAGCATTGCCGTCCACTTTTTTTTGCATACTGCCGACGTCATGACGTCGGCATAATGACCTTTCGACGTCATGTCGTCGGTAGTAACTTGTCGATAACGCCTCGTCGGGACTTAAGGTCCCGACAAACAATTCCGACGACATAGTGGGACCCACACGATTTTCTGGTCAAACATTTTTGTTGTTCGACAATATTGTCCCGACGACACGTCGTCGGGACCATAAGGAATAATTAACGATTTAATTAACAAACTTAATTAATTACAATATAATACCGACGACAAGACGTCGGTGATATACAATGAAAGTCAACAAAAGTCAATAAAAGTCAATGTATTTTGTATATATTACCGGCGACAAGACGTCGGTAATATACACAGAAAGTCAACAAAAGTCAACAAAGTCAATGTATTTTTGTACATATTACCGGCGACAAGACGTCGGTAATATACACAGAAAGTCAACAAAAGTCAACAAATTCAATGTATTTTGCACATATTACTAACGACAAGACGTCGGTAAATTATAGAATATACATTATGCACACTTAAATGCCGACGACATGTCGTCGACATTTTGGTTGTATTGCAGCTGCACAGCAGCCTGCGCATCTGCAATTTCTAGATTTTTGCCGCAAAAATTTGCAGCAAAAATCTACATCAACTTGCTTTCTAACCATTCCATTCCAACACATTCAATACATCCAATACCACTAGAAAACGGCTACAAACTTTATAACGGCTAAAACGGTTATATATAACCACTAAACACTTATAAACTTTACAAAACGGCGATAAACTTTATAACACCCTCAAAATACATTATAAACTTTACATAACGGGTGTTATAATCGCTAGACCTAGCTGCTATATCTACAAATGTTGCAATATCCGCAATGTTCAAAGATAATAAGATTCGGGTCGCCAAAATATAGTTTCAAAGATAAAAACAACACAAAATAACACATATACCTCTACGGCTCCTTGTCGTCAACCATATCATCGGTACGACGATCCTTCTCATCATCATCACTCTCGACGCCTGAGCTACTCTCGCTGCCAGAGCCACTCCTGCTCCCGCCTGAGCCATTCGCGCTCCCACCTGCGCCGCTGCCGCCTCCTACCTCACTTCGAGAACCAACCTGGCTCATAAACTCCTGCCATCGCGGCATGCTCGAGACAAAACCCATCACCAAATCGAGCTGCTTCTGAGTTGCCAACTGTTTCTTCTCAAGTTTTCGGCTCTTCCTCTCAGCTTTTCTGGTCTTCTTATCAGCTTCTTCGGCCTTCTTTTGTGCTTCAGCAAGCTTCCCGTCGATGTCGGCCGTACCTATAAACGAAATAATCAAAATTTAAAAACGGCCATTTCAATACATAAGATGAGTCATTTAATATTATCCAACTGTACATACCTGGAAGTGGAGGCGGGGTGTGTGGTAACTGTGGCCTCTTCAAGCCGGGTACCACCCTGCCCCTGCCGGCTATGTGACCACGCTGCTTGCCCTGTATTACCCGGGCAAGTATCTCCTCCTCCGTGATGTAAGGCACCTCTGTCGGCGTATCCGATCTCGGCTCCCTTAGGCTGACCATCTCTTCCTATGTAGTTGAAAAAAAAAATGAGAAAATTAATATATTAGTCAGGTTAATTTCTAGATTATGTTTCAATAAATCATTAAAGTGCGTGTTTGGAAAAAAAAAAAAAAAAAAAAAAAAACGATACTTACATACTGAACACGAGCCTCATCCTACAACCAAACACCATCCTTGCAGTGGGTGTCAAAAAAGGTCTGGATGAGGGACGGGTACTGATGATCCTCGCTGTTCTCGAACTGTATATACACATGCATATAGGATGAAACAAATTAAAATTACAAATCAAACACCATATATATTTTATTTAGTATAAATACTTTTAATTAATATATAATTAAAATTAAATAATCTTATAAAAATAAAATGTGTCTTACATATTCGTGTCGAGTAGCGGCCAATGATCTCGAACCGTGGCGGCTGTGAACCTTGTTCTTCTTTCGGTTCTCTTTGTTCACAGCCGCTCATTTTTGTGCCTTCTCCGACATGTACAACTCCACATGCTTCTCCCACACAGCCTGCTCCACGTTCGGGGGAGGATTTCTTCTGATCGCTTCCACATTCGGAGCCTCACCCTTGTTGGTAAAGTAATCGCGTTTCATTTCATATTTGTTGTCCGCGTATCGCTTAGCCAGATACGCGGTGATGGCGGTCCGAATGTTCTCCCACTCCGATGAGCTCCTGTGGCGTTCCAAATTAAACATATTCTGCAATCAAATATAGTTAAAATTAATATAAAGATATAAATAAATAAACAAATTTAAATAAATATACACATTTAAACAAATTTAAATAAATGTACGCATTCAAATAATTAAATATAGAGATATAAATAAATAAACAAATTTAAATAAATATGCACATTTAAATAAATAAACACGATAACATAACAATATAACAGGAAAATGAAATAACTGACCCTGAGCTGTGGAAGGAAGTGAGCCGTCTTCTCCGGTGGTATACTGTACCAAGAGTCATAGTGTAACGGCAGCTTCCTAATGAGCTCACCGACGTAATTGCTGAACCACCCTTGGTGCTTGCCCACATGACAATACGTCCCCTGATCATTAATCTCAAACTCAATCGACTGTGGGCCGCTATTTTGCACGGCTTTCTTGAGCGCTACGTTCTTCGTGGCTTGGCGTCGACGCGGCCTGCCGCCATCCCGACCTCCACTACCCCTGCCTCCCCCTGGCCCTACCTCCTCGGCGGGGTCGCCCTGATCCTGCAATTGGAGTGAGTGAAAACGTCATAAAGTAACATGTAACCAAATTAAAATGATCAGTTTAAGTTTCTTTGATATATAAGCAGTCAAGAACTCAAACTAGATATATCAACTCAAAACATGCAAATATATATATATAGGATAAAGATCAAATAAAAAGACAAATATCCGTACATTACGTAAAAAGATTTTTTTTTTCAAAAATTTTCTCTAAAAATTCCACAAGATCAGGTATGTTGGTGTATGAAAAAGTTGTGAAGGAAGTTTTTCTAAAAGTGGATATTTTTTCCGAAAAAAAAATTATGAAATAATACGTTTGTGCATTAAATCGCTTTTTTGTGCATCAAAAATTCGTTTTTGCACCCAAGTTCTTTTGACTTTTTTAATCAAAATAACATTGCGCATTTAACTAAAACAAGTTAAAAATTTTGTGCATAAAAATTTTTTTGCGCATCAGAATTCGTTTTTTGTGCATTAAAAAAACGTATAAAAACTCAAAATCAGAAAAACTTCTTTCACAAAAGTTTTATGCACCAACATACCCAATCTTGTGAAAATTTTTTGGATTTTTTCGCAAACTTTTTTATAAAAAAAATCTTTTTGCATAGTGTACGGATATTTGTCTTTTTATTTTAACTTTACCCTATATATATATATATATATATATATATAGGGTATATATATATATATATATATATATATATATATATATATATATATATATATAGGGTGGCGTTATTGTGTTGTACACCCTTAAAGTAGGAAACAATAGGCACACTTGTGGATCGTTAGATCAATTATTATGGATGAGATTTGCATTTATTTAGAACAATTAATTGATAATGGCAATATTGTAAATAAATGAAATGCCATGGGATTTTTTATATGGTCCATTTTACTGTATCTTTAAAGTTGGTCAACCCAACTATTAATTACATTTTCATGCGCATCCTTTTTTGCAGTGTTTGCATATACTTTTGATTACATTTCCATATGCACCCTCTTTTGTAGTGCCATTCTCAAATATCATTTCTTTTACTATGTGTTATTGTGACTCAACACATAACGATCAAATGAATTAACGATACATATTAATTTACTTTTAAATTTTAAACTAACGATACATATCTATATAACGACACACTAAAATTTTAGTACATTTGTAATGACACGCAACAAAATTACATTTGAAATGACACACCACAAAATTTTAGTACGTTTGTAAAGACACGTTAGTTTTTATGACCCAATTTTGGAGACAAACTATGCATTTTGATACAAACACAACCTTAGTTTCATAATATATTTCTAATGACACACCAAGTTTTTTGACAATTATTTGTGACACACTTGTTAATAAAGTAATACTAATATACATGTTAATTAATTGAATTAGACACATGTTAATAAACTAATACACTTTTTACTTTTTTTCAATAACTGCACATTCATCAACGATACATTGTTTTCGAATGTTTGGCTCATTACGCTAGTTTCTAGTAAATCGGTGATAAATTTTTTTGTTAAAAAAGTTGACACACATTCCATTCATATTATAAACTTTTTCAATGTTAATACCTAATAATTAATAGTGACACACCAATATTTATACCTTTTTGTGACACATTGAGTTGTTTGATAAACATATAGTGACACACATATTTTTTTATGACACATTAATACCTAATAACAAGACTATTAATATCAAACTTACTTTTACTTACCAACAAGCTTGTGGCCCGCTGGGGAATGCTTAGTTAGTTAAGCGTTCTCGGGTGAGAGTAGTACCGGTATGGGTGACCTACCGGGAATTCCTCACTTGTGGACCACAATGCTCTGTTTGTATTAGGCAATGAAGAGGAGAGCCTGTGAGCCAATGTTGCGCAGGTTCGAATCCGAGCCGGCCCCGGTTTTCAGCGAGAAATCTCGTGTGGAGGCGGTACGGTTTCCGGGCGGACGCCGTTAAACAATCCCCACTACGCCAGCGTGGGCCCGGTTAAGACAACATAGTCTGGGTATGTGATGGATGAGGGCCTGCCGATGTGGCGGGCGTGACTCCAATCCAAAAAATGAAAGTCGCCGTTCAAAAAAAAAACTTACTTTTACTTTTAAACACTATCAAACAGCCAATTTGTAAACATACTGTAACATGGATTACTATGACCCACAAAGAGAATAATATCTCCTATGAAACATGAGCCATCAAATTTGCAGCAAGAACCAAAGTTGCATGAGCCATCAAATTTGCAGCAAGAACCAAAAGTGCAGACATAGCAGATCAAATGCAGTCCCAACAAACAAAAAAAAATGCAGACCACACTGTACCATATTGACAGCCATCACATAAAACATTTTGAAGGATCAAAATTAAAAGAAGATACATACAATAAATCTATGATTCACAAACCCCAAATCTAAAAGAAGATACATACAGCAACTATAACCTGGTAGACATAATGATTAAAAAATCACTAAAAAGACATGAATAAATTTTGTAGACATGCATCAACAGGTTCAAATAAAAAATCAAGGTATACAGACAGATGCAAATACACATATACATCTAAAAAATTATCAAAATAAAAAATCAAGGTATACAGACAGATGCAAATACCCCAAACACTAACAAACTGATATAAACACATATGCCACCAACAGTTGGAGCTCCTAAGCAGTCATAATTAGAGCAGCATGGGTGGAATGGGCTGCAAAAAGTGCCCTTTTCACGGCAACCCTTACTGGGATGACATCTTCCATCAAAAACCTCATCGCAAGTAAGCCCATCACAGCACCAATCAAGCACCCCACACGGCTGGTCTTGATAAATGCAATTCCTACTGGGGGATGATTTCCGTGCAAGTGTCAATACCTTGCCATCTTCCAAAAGGAATTGTCCAATTTGAACTGGGTTGGCCGGTACAAAGCGACGATAGAAGAGTACATTAATTATTCAATATATAAGGTGTATTTGCCTAGTCCGGTTTCATAAATTTACATGAGAGCTATAAGGGATGTTAAGTATATGAAATCATTAATTACCAAATGCATCTATCATATCATTAGCTTAAGCAATAAAATCATCAACTAGCATGACTACGTACCTTGCTCATCCCCATTGCTGCATCATGAAAGGTCGTTTCATCGTCTACAACCATGAATATCTCATGATGATCACCAGCGTTGTTCATCAGGACACATACACATTCGATGCACAATACACATTGGAAGTGACAATCAGTTAACTATCTTTGATGCACAATCAAGGTATAAAAAATTATCAGTACACATCATTCAAGGTATAAAAAAAATCAAGGTATAAAAAGTTATCAGTACACATACACATTCAAGGTATAAAAAAAATCAAGGTATAAAAAATTATCAGTACACATACACATTGGAAGTGACAATCAGTTAACTATCTTTGATGCACAATCAAGGTATAAAAAATTATCAGTACACATCATTCAAGGTATAAAAAAAAATCAAGGTATAAAAAAATATCAGTACACATACACATTCAAGGTATAAAAAATTATCAGTACACATACACATTCGAAGTGACAATCAGTTAACTATCTTTGATGCACAATCAAGGTATAAAAAATTATCAGTACACATACACATTCGAAGTGACTAATCCATCAACTCTCTTTAACCCCAAAAGAAATTAAAGTGACTAATACACATGGCAGCCGTGATACACATACCCATGATGATGGTGGTTGTTGAGGCACATACCCATAGGAAGAACAAACTGATGGATACAAAAACATGATAGGGGCCAACTGGTACAAACCAAAATCGACATCACTTAAGTGGCTGATGCCGGTGCCCAATCGCGGATGAGAAACCTTCACAATCATGTCGCCGGATAAGGCGAATTGTGTGGGTTTTATTGTTTTCGAAATATGCTAAATGAAAGAATGGCCTTAGCGTCGGATTGAATCCGATGATGATGGTGCTTGGTTTATAATTGAAACCATGATGGCGGCGTTAATTCAACTGGAAGCCGTGAGATGTAGGTGGGTTTTAGACTGAAAGAAAAATAGATGTCCGTTTCGAACATCCGAAAACCATGGAAACAGATGTCTATTTCTTGTTTGTGTTTCGGTTGATGTGGATGAAATGAAAGAGATAAGTGAGATCTTGGATTTGTGAGATAAGAAACCAAAAGCAAAGTTTGAGTGGCTGTGTTTTGTTATGTTGTGTTGTGCTAGGTTAACATAAAAGTAGTATTATATACTAGGGAAGATAAGTCAAGATCGCAGATTGTATAGAAAGTTTTTTTGGTACTTTGGGAGAGAGATGAAGATAAGTCAAGATCTGAGAAAGATCAAAGTGGGGGAATGTGTTATGTGTATTTAATACACGCAGGTTTTCTGAGATATAAATGTTGTGACAAATGACTAAAATGTCCTTTTATTTTGAAAAAATACTTTTAAAGATACCACCTAATTAATTTATCTAATTTATTTTAATCTTGATCCATTAAGATGATCTAACGGTCCACAAGTGTGCTTATTTTATCTATTTTAAGTTTGTACACCACATGAACGCAAATATATATATATATATATATATATATATATATTATATATATATATATATATATATATATATAGGATAAGATCAAATAAAAACACAAATATCCGTACATTACGTAAAAAGATTTTTTTTTTCAAAAATTTTCTCAAAAAATTCCAAAAAAATTCCATAAGATCAGGTATGTTGGTGCATGAAAAAGTTGTGAAGAAAGTTTTTATAAAAGTGGATATTTTTTCCCAAAAAAAATTATGAAAAAATACCTTTGTGCATTAAATCACTTTTTCGTGCATCAAAAATTCGTTTTTGCATCCAAGTTCTTTTGACTTTTTTAATCAAAATAACATTGCGCATCTAACTAAAACAAGTTGAAAATTTTGTGCATCAAAATTTTTTTGCGCATCAAAATTCGTTTTTTGTGCATTAAAAAAAACGTATAAAAACTCAAAATCAGAAAAACTTCTTTCACAAAAGTTTTATGCACCAACATACCCGATCTTGTGGAATTTTTTTGAATTTTTTCGCGAACTTTAAAAAAAAATCTTTTTACGTAGTGTACGGATATTTGTCTTTTTATTTTAACTTTACCCTATATATATATATATATATATATTATATATAACAGGAGGCGTTACACGTAGATAATGCCACATAAGTCCACGTCATTGCCATGTAATTGTCATTAAAAGCCATGTCATCACATTTAGTCCACCTAAGCAACTATTAATCAACTAAAATTCGGATTAATTAAAATGTTCAAAAATTTAGTCCATTACAAGATTCGAACTCGGGTGGTGAATACGTTTGACATACATCTCACCACTACACCAACACATTACTTGGAATTTAATTTGCAACTTATAATCTATAAAGGTACTTAATCTTAATCCCTGCATCTACATTAATCTTCGGTATCCCTTCCTTCAAGCAAAACACACACAAAACCCTAAAACAAAAATACAGAACCAAAAAAAAAAAAAGAAAAAAACCAAAGATTTATTAAAAAAAAAAGCCTCCATCATCATTATCTTTTCCATTCTTCTTCTACAAAATCCTAAATCAACATCAAAACCTCTTTGTTCTTTCTTATTCAACAAAAAGGTATGTCGATGATCATACAGTACTAACTCATCACTCGCATATGATATTGATAGGATCTTCCCATCTTAGAATCAACATCAAAACCTTTGTTCTTTCTTATTCTGCAAAAAGGTATGTGGATGATCATACATGATCATACAGCACTAACTCATCACTCGCATATGATATTGATAGGATCTTCCCATCTTAGAAGCATACATGGTTTATATTGATTGATAGCTTATATGATATTGTCTGATTCATTTGATTTTGAATATTTTCCATGCAACAATACTAAGTTATCAACAGCAGTACTAACTCACTCGCATAGCAGTACTAATAATTAGGAGCAGTACTAACCTTTCAATCAGGAAGCTTGCAAATTTTGATATTCGATGCTTCTGTCTAGGTATGATTAGAGAAGCTTAAGAATTAGGAAGAGAGTATGAAGAATGACGTGTACACAGCAGCTGCGTATGGTGATTTAGAGAAGCTTAAGAATTTGGTTGAATTAGAAGGTGCTTCGGTCCATAAACGTGATGATTTAGGTTATCGCGCCTTGCAGTGGGCCGCGTAGAACAATCGTGTCGCTGCGGCTCAATACATTCTCGAGGTTGTCATAATTATCATCACTTTTAATCATTGTGTCGGTTTCGCACTTTCGCTTATTCTGTTAGTATGATGTGGTGTATGTTTACAGTTTACTCAAGTCACCTTGAACAAAGACACGATACGCTTCTTTGAAAATTGTTTGATGATGGGAACTACTAAAAGCTATACAACTACAAGCATCTTATCATCGGTTTTGCTGTTCATGTTTCTCCGGAGTAGGTCAACTTTACTTCCTTTCTTAAATTAACTAAAAAAGATGGTGTTAAGCATAAATCGTGTAGTTTTGCAATTATTTTTTCTTATAAATGTTAATATCTTAGTAGGCAGAGATGCTTACGCAGACCCCAGGTTTGAAATCAGTCGAAGCTTAAGCGGACCCCAGGTGTGAAATCAGTCGATCGAGATCATAAGGTGAGAAAACTCACTACACACACTTCACATTTTTTGGGCCTTCCAACCGAAGTGTGGCACACAGGAGGCGGGATTGACAGTGCTGGAGAGGAAATTGTGATTGGATTTGTGGAATCGGGTATTTCTCCAAACCATCCAATCTTCCAAAGAGGTCTGAAAGAAAGGCGACATGAATCTTTTGAATTTCTCAAGATCGATCAGGTTGTTGCAATCGCACTTTTTTGCGGTTTACTATGGTGGTAGTATGATACAAATCGTATTCAATATCAAGTATCCCTCCAGCTCATTTTGACCCATTTCCAGTTTTCTGCTATGCCTTTTTGGTTTCTAGAATACTATTAGTTTCATGGGGAGTGTCATACAAATAACAGACTTTGTTGGCTTATTATCGAAGGAATTTCGGGATTTTTTTACTTATTATTGGAGACGGATAGTGTTGACCGAAATTATTATGTACATGTATTCAATTCCAAATGCTTAAAGCACCCATTCGAAATTTTCAAATTTAGCCTGTTAAAAATCACAAAAGAAAGATAAAAGCTTTATGTGTTGCTAATTTAGTTGCAGATTTCCTAGAGGTTTCCATGTCGAGCTTTACTGGAAGCTGTAGTGGTTGCTACAGTTTAATCCATACAAGAAGCACGTGCGGCAGTGTTTTTGCAACTGTATTTTGATCAACGAAGGCATCCAAAAGTTTACATGCTTATCAATGTAAACCATGGTCCAATCTACACATACACATGACCTCACTCTACCATCTGTAGCTCAAGAACACATATCATCATGTTTATCGACTGTTCATGGTGTGTCAATCTTCAGAACAGGTGGACATGAGTTTCGGCAATATGCTCCTCCACCTCAACTCCCCATATTAGCAACAATACTTCAGAAAGCTGCTCAAATGGGTGCATCTGTCTAAAGTGCATCACTACTTGGGTATATGGGCGTAAGTGAGATGATATAGATGGTGGATCAGTTGCGTTGCGACTTGGGGTGCGCTATGAGTTTTGAACAAATCATAATGGGAACAAGGCATCTGGCTAAGTGATACTAAATGGCATGTTGATTGGTCAGAAAATAAATGGCATTCAAAGTCATACGGGCTAAAGCACGTCTCATCCCAGTACATGAAATATCTCCCGGTATTTTCTTTACTGAATCCAACAAGTTTTTCCTTTGCGGCACTTCTTTTATTCCTTTCTATAGTAGATCTATGGTAGAAACATCTGAATCTCGACCCTTATGTACGTCTACTAGGAAAAATGCGTCAAAGACATTTTAGAGGAGTGTTTGGATCCATGTTTTGGCACTTATCATATGATATTAAATAATTAGAATCAGATAATCAAATGTAATATATCAGATAGAGTGTTTGGATGTGTTTTTGGTGTTTGAAATTGTTATGATCAAATTATTGAAGTACAATAGTCAATTAAAATATGAACTTCTACTTTGAGTTGCACTGATCAAATAATCAGCTCCTTAACACAAATTCAAACAGCCTAAATTTCTTGATGCTAACTTACGAGTTGAAATGATCCTTTATTTAGGTACTGCTTTTCACTTCTGATCTGTAATAATTTACAAGAAACGAGTGACAAGCATCACACGATGCTTCTACAAGTATACTATTTCAGTCATATGTGTATAACACATATCTGTGATTCAAATATTACTGATAACGATTGATTATGGTCATTGGCAAATTGTAGAAACTTTATTGGATGTTGAGGAGGGTGGAACTGGAAGAAATATGTTTCAAAATGCACATCAAACCAGATCCAAGCACTGCTATTGGCCTATCTAATGTAATGATAGATTCTGGTAAGTGCTCGGCATTGTAGTTTTATTTCTTCTATTAGTTAGGTTGTAATGGGTAGTTTTTGGCGCAGGTTGGAACATGTTCGGTAGGGTTGACCCTATAGACCTTTTGTCCAAATAAACGTGTTAAGGGCTTTGTCTCATAATGGGTACTTTTTGGTGCAGGTCGGAACACGTTCAGATTGCAGTTAAAGAATTAGTGTTAGGATTGGAATTGGGTGTTTGTATTAGCTTATTTCTACGGGCTCAGTCTTTTCTAGAGGTTGCGTATAAAGATTATAAATTTTTTATGTAATGCATATTTTTGTTTTGTTTCATTACCGATCTTACATATGTGTGGGCAGGGGCTTAAGAGATTGAAGAAAGTACAACCTAAAGATGCGACTGCGGACTATTAGACACTTAAAAGGTATAGTTACTGGTACCATGCGAAAAGCTATGAATTTGCTCACCGAGAAGAAGGAAGAAGCTAAGGACAGTTGTCCGAAACCAGAAAAGCCGCAGAGGTTAGTCAAATGTGATCATATAAACTTTCTCCTAATCCTTTATCTATGATTCAGGGCCACCATCGACACCCCTTCATTACATAGTGGGTTGATAATATATTTTTTATTCTATTCCAAACACCCATCATTCCTACACCAACCTACCAGATATAATACAGAATACCTCTGATAAATACATTTTCAGTCCACTTTAAACGCTCTTTGTTCATGTTATAGCCTTATCAAAACACTCCTCGCTAGCGTAGTGACTATTATGACTTGATCCAAACACTGATTATTTATATAGAACCCAATTTGATTCCATGTATAATATTAGAGTAAAATATGGTTCATTCTAGGCTGCTCCTAACACTCCACACTTTAAAATTACCTGATATACGTGTTGAATGCTCATAATACACCTCACTTTAGAAGCTCTCAAAGCAACTTACTGTTATAGTAAATGAAATGGGTCAGTTTGTGATAACGATGGTGTACTTGAAAGAAAATGCTAAGTTTCTTAATATATAGTCATATACAATACAGTTATACACAGGGTTGGTTAGCAACGTTTAAAAATAACCATGGTTTGGCTTTGATGTGCATATAGAAACCACAAAGTTAAAACTTTGATATTACCTCATACAAAAACTTATTTATATTATGCAGAACTTAACCCATGCCCAATGATTCTAAACTAATTCTGGTCATTAGTGTCGTACATAAAGTCATGCATGCACCTTTTGTTGAGATGGATCTACTCCTGGTTTCGCTGTTAAACCTGAACTACTAACTGACACGTGAACTACTTAAACAACATAGCATTCGAAGATGCATAAAGGTTGTGGAATGCCATAGAAAACTGTGAATGTTAACTTCACTCATTTCCCATTAACTATATATACAAGGGGACTGTATAAAATGCTTCAAGTAGGATCACTATATGACCCTCAAAATCTAAGAAAATAAGCAATTAAGATGATAAGAAATAGAATCTCCTTCACTGTTTTAGCAATTGAAATCACATAGTTATTCCGCTGCTCCAACAAACACCTTTTCGCAATTCTTTTGATTGCTTTATTGCATTTGAAATAACCGGTTTGTAAAATATTGTTCGTCGATACTTAATATATACTAAAATGGATTTTAAGTTTAACACATGAGGAATTTGATTTATTAGAACAAACTCCTTGTGTTACAAGCTCAGTTTGCTGCTCACATGATGGCCTTCGAGATGTCTAGCGTGACTGTGTGAGCATTGAGATTGCAAAACATTTATTAGCTTGACCTGCAAACTTTTTTTTAGATACATTTTTAAGTTTTAGCTGCAATTAAATAGTTGTAATGTAAGCTTATCTTTTAGATTAGAATTCCAGCAATTCTTAAATTGTGTATAAGTTCATTTGTCAGCCTAGAAAAATTTGACCATCCATCTGGTACTTCAGCTGTTGGGAAAAACCTGAAGACACGCCATCAGCTAGGGAAGGGGTGTTCGGGTAAGTAGGTACTCACTGGCTAGAGTTTCTTTTTATGTATTGCTTGATTGAATGTTGGTTCTTATGCATCGTTCATCTTGAATGTAGGGAAGGATTATGGTCTATGCACCATCAATACCATGTACGAAGAGGTTTTGGATCAGGAATTTATGCAGGCTTCCAATGCTGAAGGCCAGCAGGAAGTAACAGATTGCGTCAACATGAAAGGGAAACAGAAAAATGGCGAAAGGGAGGTTCGGTCCTCCAATGCTCAAGACACGTTAGTACACGTTACAGTCTCAGCCTTTTCCTTTACTCCAAGGTCATCATTATGGTTTCTTTCTTAACACCGTGCTATGCACATGATTGTGGCAATACCTACACCCATTCTTTATAACAGTGAGTGCAGATGCGCGATGAGGACCGCTTGTGTTGGATTTTATGTTAGGGATGGTCGCCAGGAAACTTTGGATGTACCTACTTCCACGGTTGGGCGAATGGGAGGCACCGCTTCCATAGATAATGCTCATGAGTCTGAACGCCTTACAAATTTTGGTACTATGATGAAAGGATGTACCTACTTCCACTGGAAGGTACTATGATGCCGTGGCTTGCGGTCATATTCTTAGGTTTAATATGGGAATTCACGGGACGTTGAAAGGATTTTCGTGTAACCTATGTTATTTTTGTTGTTGTTGCAGTTGCACCATCAGTAGCTCACTTTCGGGTAAGGGAAGCTTTGTCACAGTAAACAACCATTATATTCCGTTCACTTACCTGCATGCCTACATGGTGCTTATGTTTTTGGATTAACAGGTACTCGCCTGCCCGTACATGCTGCTCGCAGAAGACGTATTGACCGTTTATGCAGAGGTACTTTCAAATGTTAATACACATACATTTAGAAAAATGTATATGTTTTAGGTTATAGTATTAATAAGTGACTTACACTCTTATCGCTGTAGGGCACCAACATTTCCACAAGCAGCCTGCAACAGCAGATACTACAGTGCCACCAGTACCTAGAGCTACCCACCAAAGTGAGACAGAGACAGTGTTATGACTATTGTTGTAGGTGAATCAGAGACAGAGGATACTCCGAGAACAGTAAGAAGTGAGATACGGCCGACGGGATCACAATATGCTGGTGGAAAAAGGAGGTTCACCGAGATGCGCACAGGTTTTGTCCAATATTATACACAAAGGTTGTCAAATTCGGCGTTCCTCTCGGTGGGAGATTTACTAATCGCGTTATGTTTCAATCATTGTAGGCCTACAAGATTCTGAAGTTGGGCCTTCAACAACTGACATCATAGGAGCGTAATTTGATCAAGATATGACAGGTTCTCAAACTGCCTGTTTAACAGGTACTCAAAATGACTATAATCACTTAATAAAACTATGGGTAATGAGTCCGTTCATATTGCGTTGAAACGAGAAAATATTATATACTTACAGTTTGAGCTTTATGAGTTTTAAGAGTGTTCGGGGTAGTTTTTTGGAACTTATTTAACGCCTTTTTCTATAATAAAGGTCTTTTGGTTTTTCCATGATTTGTTATATAAGCTGTCAATATGGGACACAAATTGACTATTTGGTTTTCCCATGATTTGGTTTTTCGAACTTCATTACTTTTAAGAGTGTCCAAAGAAAGGTTTTGGAAATAGTCACGGGATACCAGGCTGCGCACATCTGCGCTGAAACTTGCTTTTCTTAGGTAACCTGAACAGAAAAAACTTCAAGGTTCACCCGTTTAACTTCAAATGTTACAAGCAATTATTATGATACATAATGTGTTTGATGAATTATCAAGTGCCTAAGAAAAAGAGAAATACGAGTAGATGTTTATGAGTACGCAGTTTTATTGTGATCTTATTTAGATTCTCATGTCTACTGGTGCGTCATAAAATGGAAGTTAATCATCAGAATGTAGTTACGAACGAAAAACTTTACCAAACCACTGCTAGAGAACCAAAATGCCAACCTATTGGAAAGTACACTACAAGTAAGAACTTTTGATGTATTATCAATATGTGAACATGTAATATAGCTTTATAGAGAACTCAATTTTGCATATCTATTTACTGTTTACAAGTAAATACTGAGTTGCCATGCTGAAGGTTCACGAACTATCAAACCGAAAAGGGAGGGTTTTACCTGGTTTGAGTCTGTGTGGCGGTGGATTCAAACCCCGTGGATTAGTCAGCCAAAAGGTCGGAAATCATGGTTACCAAAAAAAAAAAAACCATCAAACCGAAAAATGAAAACCCATCAACAATATAGGCATGTCTATTTAGTGTTTACAAATATATATGATAATTTTGTGAAAAATAAACTAATCTCTAAGTCTCTGTTGTCCATATATCAACAGTAGCTACATCATCTACTGATAACAATATAGAACTTGAGCTTTCTGTACAAAAGTTGTTATATTTGAAACTTTGTGAGTCACCTAATTTGTGATCCATTCCATTCATGATAGCTGAATTGCATATGGTTATTTATAGCATTACGAGTTCGATCACTTATTGGAGTATACCTGTTTAGGACATTGTAACCAAGCGTTATTTTGATATCGGAAAAATGTTTTCGACTTTCAGGTATTGGATAGTTGGACAAGCAGTATTGAAAATAACTTCTTTGGTCCAAATAAGGTATTCCGAGTATATACGTGAAAGCATTTTAAACCATTTAAGCGCATTATAATAAGAAATCACAAACACCCCCTTAATGTCACATGTTTTATGACAGCAGATGATAGTCTCATGCATGCCATATTTGTCAGTAAAACTTTAATATCATGTGGATTATTTCTTAATGTGACGATTTAGTGTTTAGATGAATCATGTGTCCTTCTCCTGTAATGTACTTTCTTGACATTATATTTTGTAACGCGACTTTCTGCGATTATTCCAGGAAGCCTGTTTCGGGATACAAGTTAAAGGATATAAGTAGAGGCGGTATCTCTCTCTCTCTCTCTCTCTCTCTCTCTCTCTCTTTTTCTTTTTTTTAAAGTTATTTTTATATGTAGTTGTTTTTTAAGGTATAAACTTTGTGTTAATTGGTGAAGTGGTCAGTTTATATAAGTTAAGCTTTTATGATTTCATAATTGTGATCACTGACTTTTGAAAAGAGCACACTTCAGTTCAATTAACACATGAGTTTAGTTAACCCAACACACCATTGATATTCTATGTTGCCTCTTAATCGATACATATGTTTTTGTTTCGAACAGATGAATGCGTATTTAATTGCTTTTATATAATCGTGTGAATTCATATACCTTTTGTTTGTCTTAATACTTAGCAACTTTATGCATTATAAAAAAACCATCTTATGTTTAATCTTCTAATTCTGGATTTTTTACTTTTTATCAATAAATGTGTTATGTGTGAAATTGTAGAGGGAAAGAGAGAAAATGAAGTGGACACGCGTCTTTAATGATTGCATTTGAGTTCAAGGTCAGTTGTATTTTGCATCTTTTTGTTCGTATTATAACTAGAAGTCGTTACCTTTATGATGGATTGCTTTGATGCAGATGATTTGGTTGAAGATAGAGGAGGGCAAATATATATTTTTTATAAGAAATTACAAGTTGCAGATGATAATCGGTTTATCACGTAAGTTTGATTTTGCTGTATTATCTTTTCTTTTTTTTCTTCTTATTTCATACCGGTTATATATTGACTTTGCAGCCATGACAGATCAATCGTCTTCGATTGCTTACAGAATCAGTATTATTATAATGACACTTCAATTTTCAAACAAACAATTTATGAGGTTTATTGCATTAATTTTTTTAAATAGAATCTGGACTACTTTTGATCTACTTGACATTTTTATCCATTCCCCTTTCAGCAAAGTTTTTTTTTAGTTGACCCATCTATCAGATTTTGAAATAATGAATCCAACTCGAGCCATTTTGAAGGGTACTTACAATTAATTTATCTTTTATTTGTTTCTGGCGAAGGATTACAAATTGCACAGCTCACTTTTTCTCATTTGTGCAGGGTTGTCCTAAACATATTTTGAATGAATATGAGTATAGCGGTGGAGAGTTTTCAGGTACACATGCATTTTTATCCCGGCACGACTATTTAATGATGTGACATTCCATTTTAATGATGTTGCAGGTCTGCTGAAGTTGATTTCTATAAGTAAGTTGAAAGAACGAGAACCCAACAAATTGTTACGACATAATTAGAGTGTGAGGCCATCTTGAGAATTGACTAGGTAACAAAAACCAATTATAAAGTTGAATTGATATGTAAATAATGTACTATTGAATTAATAATTATAAATTATAAATTGATAGATTGTCATCTTCATTAGGGGTGTTTAATATTTTAACATAATTAGTTTACGCGTACTTAAAAGTTTTTATATCTTAAAAGCATATGATGTTCCCAGGTGTCCAGCAAGGCAAATAATATATTGCCATCTAATATTGGAGAACTTTCTGATTTCTTGAAAAAACAGGCAACCCCTTAACTGATCACCACTTGGGGTCTATTACTAATATTATTGAAGCAAAAATGCAAAATGCAAATGCATTTGAACAAGTGAAAATTTTGATTTCTTTAAAAAAAAAATCAGGTTTCATTTTATTTTCTCCGTTGTTTAGGAACAAGCTGCACGAGATGCATCAAAAACGTCTGAAGAAGCTTCGACATCAGTTGGTATGAGCAATAAATATACAACAGATAAGGCAGCCATTGAACCTCATATTTGGTAGTTTTAATCAGAAAAGTATGGCGGATTTAGAGAAAAGAAGAGCTGCTGACTCGAGAGGTACATAAGTTGGGAGTCAAGACTCAAGAGAGAAAAAAAGGTGTATTTGTAGCTAATGTTTCTTCAAGCTTTCAAAATGGTTTAAAGATATTAAATGAGGTGAGCATGGAAAATCAGACGGGAGGTGGGACGAGTGGCTACGCCTGAGATTGCAAATATGGTGCATGAGCATGGAAAATCAAACATTGTGAGAGAATGACGACTAACTTGCTAAGGGCTAGCTACGACAAGCGGAACATTGGGCAGGTAATTTAATGATAAAATGGTTATCTTATTTTGTTTTAAAACTTTTGCATATTCATCATACGAGTATTATGGTTAATGCCTGTAATCTTCAAATTTCAGGCTGTTAACTGTCACATCTGCAATAAAAGAGCCACCATGAAACCCCACGGTTCCATTCTTTGATGATAACTCAGGTTGTACAGCGGTGAGTACTTAAGCCAATGTTGCAGTGTAACCCGAAATCACAATAAGTTCCACCTGTATCCTTACAAACTCCACAAATTTTGACAGGTTACTTGACAGCTTCTCTTCTATACCACAAGTTTACGAGGGGAAAGAGTGGGAATCCAGTAGACTACTGTTGCAGATTTCTCATCTTTGGAGTTGAAAACGTAAGTCAGACTGATTAAATTACATCCTGACTTGATATAGCTTATGTCTGTTTCGTGTTGTCATGTCACTTGATGTGTCGTTGTATAGGTGATTATTCCTTATCAAGTTTTACATTTATATTTTGCCGACTTAACCTATAACAACACTAACGGGCAGTGTACCCGATCAATGTAGCCTAGTTGGTAAGTAGGGTGTCGATCACTAAGAGTGAGATTTCTAATATACTAATTCTAAAGGTATTCGACTCTACTAAATTAATCCTAAACTAAAGCAAAAGGGGGTTCAGCCTGAGAGACTGGCACGAGTTTGGTTTTCTAATGAACTAATTAAGTAAAACAAACAATACAAGTATGAAGACACCAAAGATAGGAAGAACATGTTAACCAAGTTTAGTCATATAAGATTAAGTTTTGATAAGTTTCTAAGACATGTAGTGACGGTGCTCACGACTAGGCGCGGTCTATCCTAAATAGGCGAGGAAGGGGCATGGCGACCCAAGCAATGCTCAGCTAGACACAGAGGTTATCAATGCACTAATAAAAGTCACCAAAGCGTTGGCTCTAATCTTATCGGCGAGTAAACCCTTAATGATTACTTATGTCTATCCTATTCTAGATTCCATTTTAAGTCTTTTTGACTGACTAATCCTGTCACAATTAATCAGAACCCGCATAAAGCTGCTTAATGATTACCATGTTTATATATTATTTAGCCCTTAAGGAGCTTACATTAATCACGCAAACGATATTAATGAAGTATAAACTAATAAAGTAATCAAAACGAAGACTAAGCAACCAATCGAATTAGAAACTAATTAAACCATCAAATAATCATAAACTTGGCTAACACCAAAGGGTGTTAGCCCATAATCTCTGTAACAAAGTACATAAACATAATCATAATGAATAGAGTATGAAACATAGTGAATACGATACGCTAACCGAATGATTAAGTAATATAACAATGATTAGAGATGTTCTTCAAGGATGATTGGGTCTTCAAGGGTGATCTTCTGCTGTTTTGAGAGGCCTTGATCGTCTGGGAATGGCCCTAAGGGTTCCCAAAGATACCCTAATTCGTTAATGAGCTCGGTATTTATAGATTCTGAAATCTGGGTCGATACGGCGCATCTAGAGAGTTAGATGCGCCGCATCTATAAGTAAACGTAGCCTCCAAGTCTGAAACTGACCCAATACGGCGCATCTAAAGACCAGATGCGCCTCATCTCCCAATACGGCGCATCTAAAGACCAGATGCGCCGCATCTCCTTCAGATTCAGATAGATTTTCTTTTTCTCTTCGCGTGGCCGCTTGAATCAACTAAATCGGAGTCCGGATGAAGATTTTATGGCCAAAATACGAAAGCATCTTCAAGTGTCGACTTGTAATCTTGACTTCTTCATTAAGCTTCTAATCTCCACTTGATTTCTTTGGTAAGGATTGTGTATGGCCGATACGGCGTATCGGATTGGTCCGATGCGGCGTATCTGGAGTAGAATAAGTTGGTTCTTCTTCGTTGACCAAAGTTTCATATGCGACGCATGATAAAATCAGATGCGGCGCATGCTTCAAAGTCAGGCAATGGCCTTTAATCTCTTCAATTCAGCAGACTTTTCCAACTTGATTCTTTTACTCCGTTTTTAGTCCATAATCGCTAAGTTTCACCAAATGCTTGTTTTTACCTGAGAATTACAAAAGTAAGCAATTAAGTATCAATTCTCATATATAATATAATAAAACAAGTCAAATACATAGGATAAATGATGATAATAAAATGTACTTATTTGAGTTCATCAAATATCCCCCCACTTGAACTTTACTTGTCCCCAAGTAAACCTTAGAATTAATCTTATGAAAATGTATCCTAAAAGATGTTAGGATTTATTTTTATATTTAAGCATGTATTCGTTTTATCATAATCACACAACCAAACACTTAACGAATTAGAAATAAAAATAAAATATTTTGATAAAAGCAAATCTAATCGTTTAACTGTCCAGTCGTGACGAATATTCTATCATAAGCTTGGCAAGTATACATATCTCCCCCACTAAAGCTAAGGAATAACAAGTCTAAAGCGGTAAAAAGGGTTTTCAGGCTTAAGGGTTAATTATTCTCTTTTCTATCGATCTCAAATTCCAGAAAAGGCGACAAAATCACAAATACATGATCGAATCCACGAACACGATACTTGCAATTGCTCAAATCCTTAACTCGAATAGGCTAAAGATAGGTCCAAACTTCACCAATAATAATATATCAAAAAGGGCGACAAAATCATAAATACATAGCCGAATCCACGACTACGATACTTAAGATTGCTCAAATCCCTAATCTCAATAAATCAAAGGTTTGGTTGGATAAAGAATAATATAGGGTATGGATAATATTTGGGATATAAATTGGTGTAAAAGGAAAATAAAAACGAAACAAATAAATTAAAATCCTAAGTGTGGTTAATCACTATCCCAACCATCCCATGAATAAGACTCATATCATTGAATAACTCACGCTTTAACACTTGAAACACACGCTTTAGGTAGACACGAATTATACTCAACAAGATCTTAATCAAAGAATAAACCTTAATTGGCGTTCCCTTAACTGCCAATTCCCATTCAATCCATAGATATAATACAACAAATAGTGGCCATATGAACCACTTACATAACTTTACATCGTTGGTTTAACAAACATCCAACTTTTTTTTTTCTTTTTCTTTTTCTTTTCTCATTTTTTCGATTTTTTTTTTTTTTTTTTTTTTTTTTTTTTTTTTTTTTTTTTTTTTTTTTGTAAACTTGAAACATAAATATAGATGTGTAAAATTTCACCACATCACTACAACTTTCTTTCCAGATAATTTTTCCATACTTTTCATAACTTCAGAAATAATGGTAATAGTGAAAGTAGTAAACACACGAAAAATAAACTCAAAGATATACAATATTTACTTTCACTCCAATTGCATTGTGCAATTTCCTGACCTAACCAAAGATAATGAATTACGCACGCGAACACAGGTAATGTAAGGAAACACACTTTGCCTATAGCAATTAACCAACCACGGATTCTAATCTACAGGGTAGGCTAAGGTGTAAGGGTGTAACGAAACATTTTAAACATAGGTGTAAGAAACGAAAGGAATGGCTCTGAGTGTTTTCTAGGGGTATCTTACTCTAAAAATGAGAGTAACAAAAGGGTTTATACGGGGGTTAACTAACCAGTGTAGTTAGTTAATAACACAAAACATATAAAGGCTTTTTGGGTGTAATCCTAGAAATTTACCAATTTAGACAAGTCATTCCAATTATATAAAATAATACTTATTATGGTGGTCTCGAATAGTATACAAGCCAAGTTCTAAAGTTTACAAGTCACCGGCACACTCATAGATTTGTGAATTTTGGAAAATCACAATTTTTGAAAATAACGTCATGTGTGCAGCTATGCAACTTAGATCTTAAACAAAAACATGCTAAAAAAATTTAAGTTTCGATGTATTAAGCACATTTTAAGCATAATTTTTGAAAAAGTTTAGGACAAGTAAGCGTTAAGTGTTCTAATTCTCCAATCCCCCCACTTAAGTTAAACAACGTCCTCGTTGTTTGTATAAAAGGTTAAAAACTGGAAATTAAAAGAATTAGAACAGGAAAACTCCCCTGAGATTTGCTCGGTATGATCCTCCATTGTAGACGTGCGAGCGTATATAACGTGGGAGTTCATCAACCTCTTCAATTGTCCAGACCTGTAAAAATATAGAGACCACAGAAAAAGAATCTCGAGAGCATCTCGTTAATCATTCGTTAGGAAAATAAAAATATGAAAAAAAAAGAAAATTATAGGTCAGAGTGTCGATGCGCCGCATCCATGGAATATTGGATACGCCGCATCAACAACCTGTAGGAAATATTAAACTGCATGCAATGGGATAATACGCCGTATCGATAGATATTGATGCCTCGCTTATTATTTTATTAATTCAAAGACTGTTTTTAATAAATAATTAGATATGCCGTATCTGTACAACAGATGCGTCGTATGTCCGTTATGGTTTAAAATTTTTCTGATTAAAAACAGAATACGGCGTATCTAGGGGATAGATGCGCCGTACTCGAATTATTAAATGCGCTGCATATAAAATTAAAACGCCATACGCCGCATCTAGAATACAGATGCGCCGTATCGTTTGTATCAGCAGAATACAGCGACAACAGTCATGCAGAAAAAAAAAACAAATAAAAACAAACACAAGAAAATAAAATAATCTAAAAAGAAAATAAAAGACAAGCATGGGTTGCCTCCCACGAAGCGCTTGTTTTTGTTCGAGTCACGAGCCTGACTCCACCCTTATTTACTAGGTAATAGGGTGTACGTCCCCCCACATGGAATCACGTGCGGGTGAAAATAGCAATAAACACTATAAGAGTGTAAATTTGCTATAGTAGAAAGATATGTCAAGTAAAAATGGTACCTTAGTGGGTAGTGATCTCCACTCATGACCTTTCCGGATTTGGTTGATAAATTAGATGTCTTGAACATTCCACGGGAGAGACTAATATATTGAGGGTGCATGAATTGTTCTTCATTAATCTTGTCAGTAGTTAGGCGTCCCTCAGCTTCTATACAAGATGTGAAAGAGTCTATGGCGAGTATCGTTTCGAGCTCCTCTTCTTTCCATGTAGATTCAAAAGTTTCTTGCTCTTCAACCATGGTATTATCCAAGAGCTCATCATCTATTTCTTTTGTAGGTTCAACCAAAATTTGGTGGATAACATTAACAGGTGCTAGTTGTGTGTCATCGTGTGGTATGATGTCTATGATAGGTTGTAAGGTAACAGATTCCACCACATCGTCATTCGGCTTTGCAACCTGTTTAGAAACACTAACAATGTCATTAGTAAAAATAAAAGGAGAATCAAGGGTGTTACCTATTTGTGTCGTAGATTCCACATGAGCTTGTGTTTTTGATTCTTTTATCCGTTGATTCCTAGCTTTCATCTTCTTTATTTTCTTCTTGTATGGCTTCTTTTTGTTTTCCACCTTCGGTCGTCCAGTGAAAGGAATGGGTATGCATCCACTCTTTATTCGTCCAGGGAAAGGGCCAGGTGGGATATACGGTTCACTTACCTTAAAGCGTTCAGGAAAAGGGACGGATGGTGGAATATTGCTAAAGTAAGTTCTTCCATTTTTTTCCCATTGATATTGTACCTCCGGTTTTGGCCTAGGGAAAGGGGCAGGTTTATGTTGGTTAGCCCGAAACCTGTTTAGCCTTTCTGAGTCCGTGAGATCTGAATTCCTATTTTCTTCCTGAGAATCCACAAGAAGGTTATCTATTGTTTCCTTGTCATCATGCTTAACTCCGGAATTACTTATCTCATCATGTTGTGGTTGTACATGATCACGTTTAATAGCATCAATCTCATTACATCCTTCCACCATACTCTTTTCTTTTGTTGTGACACTCAGTATGCTTATAATATTACGGCAATGTTCTTCAATACGATGTATTGAATCCGTAGTATTTTTATTGTGCTCTTTAAGTGCTTCATGATAACTTGTGTCTACCAACTCTTTTCTTGATAGTTCACCATCTTTTATAAGTTTAGAAACGGCTTCTTTGAAGTCATAGATCTCTTTTTGTGGTGGTGTAGTTGGTGGGTAAGGTGAGTGAGGACCATTGCATCCCTTGTAGCGATTATCGACGGTATATATCCTTTCATTCATCTTATTTATTTCCCTGCCAAGGTTATCTATTTGAACAGTAATTGTAGCTAAACTTTCAGAATCATCATTACCTGTATGCCTTTTGAATGCCCCATCATACCACCTTAAACAGTGGTCAGCTCTTTCATGTATAGCGGTTAAGGCGTCTTTAGCATTCATTTTAGGTATAAAACTCTGAGAATCTAAAATCATCCGAGTAGCCACATCCAAACCCATATAGAAGGCAATCACAACCTGCATGTCAGTTAAATAATGTTGAGGACATTTAAAAAGTAATTCTTTAAACCTGTCCCACGCCAAATAAAGCGTTTCTTCCGGTCTTTGCTTAAAGTTGTTGATTTCTTGAACCTTCTTTGCAGTCATTAATGGAGGATGATACTTGTTCAAAAATTTAGCCTTCAGATCGGCCCATGTAGTGATGCTTCTAGCAGGAATAGTTTTAATCCATCGATATGCTTGTCCAGTGAGTGAAATCGGGAATACTCGTAACATTATATGGTCTTTCCCTACATGAGGTGTATGAAACAAATCAACGATCTCGACCACTTTTTCAACATGCTCATTAGCATCCTCATTTTCTGCACCACTGAAAGCATTATCGCGTAGCTCCTTTAGAAAGTGCCCTTTCAATTCAAACCTGGTTTCTCTCTTGAATCTTGTGTACCACTTTTCTTCATCGTATCTTGCATATTGGAAATATTCTTCCATGGTCAGTTCATTAATGTTTTTCTCGATCACCATGATTTCCTGAAAAACAAAACAACCAAGAAGAACAACAGTAGACCAAACAAAAAATAAAAATACTAAAAACTAATTAACCACTAAAAATAAAATAAAATAAAAACTAAAAATATTTTTGGGTCACAGAAGGTCGATACGCCGTATCTAACAGACAATAGATACGCCGTATGCGATACAAGTTAATACGCCGTATCCAACTGACAATGGATACGCCGTATTAGCTTCCTGTAATTTATTTATTTTTTTTTTATTTTTATTATTTTATTTTATTTTTTGTTTTTTTTTTAGAAAATTTTAAAATTAAAAATCACACAAACTAAAAAAAAAAATTTTGCCCACAGAGCGTCAATACGCCGTATTCACAGACAAGAATACGCCGTATTGAAACAGATAGATGCGCCGTATTCACAGACAAGAATACGCCGTATCTCCCTTCTGAGACAGACACACAGACAACAAACAAACGATAAAACAAATAAACCAAACACACAAAAATAAACTAAAAACAGAAAAATACCAATAAAACTAGCAAATAGATAAATTCACTCCCCGGCAACGGCGCCAAAAACTTGATGTGTCGTTGTATAGGTGATTATTCCTTATCAAGTTTTACATTTATATTTTGCCGACTTAACCTATAACAACACTAACGGGCAGTGTACCCGATCAATGTAGCCTAGTTGGTAAGTAGGGTGTCGATCACTAAGAGTGAGATTTCTAATATACTAATTCTAAAGGTATTCGACTCTACTAAATTAATCCTAAACTAAAGCAAAAGGGGGTTCAGCCTGAGAGACTGGCACGAGTTTGGTTTTCTAATGAACTAATTAAGTAAAACAAACAATACAAGTATGAAGACACCAAAGATAGGAAGAACATGTTAACCAAGTTTAGTCATATAAGATTAAGTTTTGATAAGTTTCTAAGACATGTAGTGACGGTGCTCACGACTAGGCGCGGTCTATCCTAAATAGGCGAGGAAGGGGCATGGCGACCCAAGCAATGCTCAGCTAGACACAGAGGTTATCAATGCACTAATAAAAGTCACCAAAGCGTTGGCTCTAATCTTATCGGCGAGTAAACCCTTAATGATTACTTATGTCTATCCTATTCTAGATTCCATTTTAAGTCTTTTTGACTGACTAATCCTGTCACAATTAATCAGAACCCGCATAAAGCTGCTTAATGATTACCATGTTTATATATTATTTAGCCCTTAAGGAGCTTACATTAATCACGCAAACGATATTAATGAAGTATAAACTAATAAAGTAATCAAAACGAAGACTAAGCAACCAATCGAATTAGAAACTAATTAAACCATCAAATAATCATAAACTTGGCTAACACCAAAGGGTGTTAGCCCATAATCTCTGTAACAAAGTACATAAACATAATCATAATGAATAGAGTATGAAACATAGTGAATACGATACGCTAACCGAATGATTAAGTAATATAACAATGATTAGAGATGCTCTTCAAGGATGATTGGGTCTTCAAGGGTGATCTTCTGCTGTTTTGAGAGGCCTTGATCGTCTGGGAATGGCCCTAAGGGTTCCCAAAGATACCCTAATTCGTTAATGAGCTCGGTATTTATAGATTCTGAAATCTGGGTCGATACGGCGCATCTAGAGAGTTAGATGCGCCGCATCTATAAGTAAACGTAGCCTCCAAGTCTGAAACTGACCCAATACGGCGCATCTAAAGACCAGATGCGCCTCATCTCCCAATACGGCGCATCTAAAGACCAGATGCGCCGCATCTCCTTCAGATTCAGATAGATTTTCTTTTTCTCTTCGCGTGGCCGCTTGAATCAACTAAATCGGAGTCCGGATGAAGATTTTATGGCCAAAATACGAAAGCATCTTCAAGTGTCGACTTGTAATCTTGACTTCTTCATTAAGCTTCTAATCTCCACTTGATTTCTTTGGTAAGGATTGTGTATGGCCGATACGGCGCATCGGATTGGTCCGATGCGGCGTATCTGGAGTAGAATAATTTGGTTCTTCTTCGTTGACCAAAGTTTCATATGCGACGCATGATAAAATCAGATGCGGCGCATGCTTCAAAGTCAGGCAATGGCCTTTAATCTCTTCAATTCAGCAGACTTTTCCAACTTGATTCTTTTACTCCGTTTTTAGTCCATAATCGCTAAGTTTCACCAAATGCTTGTTTTTACCTGAGAATTACAAAAGTAAGCAATTAAGTATCAATTCTCATATATAATATAATAAAACAAGTCAAATACATAGGATAAATGATGATAATAAAATGTACTTATTTGAGTTCATCATCACTCATAACATATTGCTTCCGTAAATGCTACCTTGATTAACTTAATTCTTCCCGAGAAATCTATAATTGTTAAAAGTGACTTTCGAGGGCCTCTCTTGATACTTAATGCTTAAGAGTTGTAGCAAATTTTGACCCATTTCTTTATGAATCGATCGTACGGGTTATGTTTTAATCTATAATGCTAAATGGATCTAAAGTTCCCAAAGTGTAATTTTGATGCTTATATGTTTAAGGCATTTGACATTTAGTTCTTCATGTCGTGTTTGTATGGTTATTATTTGTGGGTTGTTAATGATTACTTTTCCATTTAACAGGGGTTTGGAGATCACTGAAGCATTACGATTACAAATGTAAGTTCAGAAGAGACTACATGAACAGCTTGAGGTATAATGCCCGCATATTTATATATATTCTCAAGTCACTTTACTTTAGGTATCCAAAATGGACAGGCATGGTTCGGGTCAAAACAGGTAACTTATTGTCATCATTTATAATTTAATAATATCTGGTATAATTTAGAAAGTCTTGCATTAAACACTCAAATTTATCTGTTTTTGCGTAAACGGTCGGAATTGCACCCTCTGCGTTTTAGGATTGTTGAATACTATAAGTTAGATGTAGCAAAACCTCAAGTCCCGGCGATTTAAACATAACCCAAATCAGCCCTATTTAGATAAGGGATCGAAATTGCCACCTATACTATCAATGTTTTCCTTACAACATCTTTATGCAGATCCAAAGAAACCTACAGCTGAGACTAGAAGAACAAGGCAGACACCTACAAATGATGTTCGAGAAGCAATGTAAATCAGGAATTGACAAATTTAAGGCTTCACCAGATGTAACTAACGGAACTCCAGATTCTCCTGCAAAAGCTGAATCACCAACCTTGCAGGTGAACCCTAATGAGCCAGGACTCGACCCAGTGGCTGGACCTTCAGGTCCCTGCAACTCAGGACCCTCTGACTCTCAACCCAGGATTTCATTTTCTATGTTTTTATGCCAAAGCTGCACCAACACTTTATCAACAGTGCATTGCTTGGTTGTACTGTACATATGCATCACTTTTATGTACTCCCTGAACTTGTGAAATCATGGTATGAGGTATTCCTGATGCAGTTTGGAATCACCCTAGAAAATGGTTCGTTTATAAGCCTGTTAGGATTTCATTTTCTATGTTTTTATGCCAAAGCTGCACCTACACTTTATCAAGAGTGCATTGCTTGGTTGTACGATACATATGCATCCCAACATTTGAACATATAACTAAATATCACATATAACACAACAAATCTAAAAAGATCACTAAACAAACACAGAGACATGAACATTAAAGACAATACAATTTACCAATTTAAACATATAACTAAGTATAACATATAACACAACAAATCTAAAAAAATCGCTAAACTGACACAACGACATGAAGATTATAGACAATACAATTTACCAGAACCATCAAACACTAAAAAGCCAAAGCTAAAAACAAACACAAAAACATAAAGATTAAAGACAATACAGTTTACCAATTCAAACATATAACTAAATATAACATATAACATCAAAGATGAAAAAGCCAAAACTAAAAATTTTAAACACCTTCTAATGCAAAAATTACACAACTCAATATTAATTCTATACAAATGTAAATAAAGTTGCATTATTAATATTTGCATAAACCTATATATAGTTTTCTAATGAAATCAAAATAACACACATTCAACCTCAAAATCATAAAACTAAACACTGAAAAATAGTTTTAAGAGATTATATACTTATATGTTAATTATAACTCTTTAATATAATTACCAAAGATTTCGGTCATATCCAAACACCAGATAAACTCAATTATTCGCTACCTGTTTTCCGACAAAGATAAAGTTTCCTTTTAACCCTATTGTTTGGGTAATGAGATTCAATCTATCAATGGTGAACTGCAACAAGTACCTATATTCTATGTCTGTTAATATATTATGGTAGGGAAACCATCTATCACATCTACGAACACAAAATATCAACATATGTAAAAGTACTCGAATGCTATTCTAAATATAACTTAAAACAAACTCAATATTGTATACAACGACATAAATAATCTCAACATTCTTTAATTCAAACATCAATAAAATAATACCTACTTACATGACTCTATATGTTAATTATAACTATACAATATAGCTGATATCCGTACATGAATAAATAAAGTTATAACTATACAAGATAACTGATATCCTTACATGATTAAGTTAAAATGTAAATTACAAGTCATGCCCGCCCATCGGGCGGGCTTCGAAACTAGTATATATATATATATATATATAATATATATATATATACATATATGTGTATATATATACATATATGTGTATATATATACATATATGTGTATATATATACATATATGTGTATATATATACATATATGTGTATATATATACATATATGTGTATATATATACATATATGTGTGTGTGTGTATATATTATGTTATATGTATATATATACATATATGTGTATATATATATATATATATATATATATATATATATATATATATATATATATATATTTGCGTGTTTTGAGTTCTTGACTGCTTATATATCAAAGTAACTTAAATTTGATCATTTGAATTTGGTTACATGTTTATGGCGTTTTCACTCACTCCAATTGCAGGATCAGGGCGACCCCGCCGAGGAGGTAGGGCCAGGGGGAGGCAGGGGTAGTAGTGGTCGGGATTGCGGCTGGCCGCGTCGACGCAGCGCCACGAAGAATGTGGCGCTCAAGAAAGCCATGGAAAATAGCGGCCCACAGTCGACTGAGTTTGAGATTAATGATCAGGGGACATATTGTCATGTTGAAAAGAACCAAAAGTGGTTTAGCAATTACGTCGGCGAGCTTGTAAGGAAGCTGCCGTTACACTATGACTCCTGGTAGAGTATAGAACCGGAGAAGACGGCTCACTTCCTTCCACAACTCGAGGTCAGTTATTTCATTTTCCTTTTATATTGTTATGTTATCGTTTTTGTTTATTTAAATGTGCATATTTATTTAAATTTGTTTATTTATTTATATCTCTATATTTAATTATTTGAATGTGTACATTTATTTAAATTTGTTTAAATGTGTTTATTTATTTAAATTTGTTTATTTATTTATATCTTTATATTAATTTTAACTATATTTGATTGCAGACAATGTTTAATTTGGAACGCCACAGGCGCTCATCGGAGTGGGAGAACATTCGGACCGCCATCACCGCGTATCTGGCTAAGCGATACGCGGACAACAAATATGAAATGAAACGCAATTACTTTACCGACAAGTGTGGGGCTCCGAATGTGGAAGTGATCAGAAGAAATCCTCCCCCGAACGTGGAGCAGACTGTGTGGGAGAAGCATGTGGAGTTGTACATGTCGGAGAAGGCACAAAAACGATCGACTGTGAACAAAGAGAACTGAAAGAAGAACAAGGTTCACAGCCGCCACGGTTCGAAATCATTGGCCGCTACTCAACACGAATATGTAAGACACATTTTATTTTTATAAGATTATTTAATTTTAATTATATATTAATTAAAAGTATTTATACTAAATAAAATATATATGGTGTTTGATTTGTCATTTTAATTTGTTTCATCCTATATGCATGTGTATATATATACAGTTCGAGAATAGCGAGGACCATCAGTACCCGTCCCTCATCCAGACCTTTTATGACACCCACTGCAAGGATGGTGTTTGGTTGCAGGATGAGGCTCGTGTTGAGTATGTAAGTATCTTTTTTTTTTCAAACACGCACTTTAATGATTTATTGAAACATAATCTAGTAATTAACCCGACTAATATATTAATTTTCTCATTTTTTTTTCAACTACATAGGAAGAGATGGTCAGCCTAAGGGAGCCGAGATCAGATACGCCGAAAGAGGTGTCGTACCTCACGGAGGAGGAGATACTTGCCTGGGTAATACAAGGCAAGCAGCGTGGTCACATAGCCGGCAGGGGTAGGGTGGTACCCGGCTTGAAGAGGCCACGGTTACCACACACCCCGCCTCCACCTCCAGGTATGTACAGTTGGATAATATTAAATGACTCATCTTATGTATTGAAATGGCCATTTTTAAATTTTGATTATTTCGTTTATAGGTACGGCCGAGATCGACGAGAAGCTTGCTGAAGCTCAGAAGAAGCTTGATGAAGCTCAAAAGATAATGGCTGAAGCTAAGAAGGAGGGCAAAAAAGCTCAGAAGATTTACAGAAAAGCTGAGAAGAAGCGCAGAAGAGCTGAGAAGAAAGCGTCGGCAAATCAGAAGCAGCTCGAGTTGTTGACGCGTTTTGTCTCCACCAACCCGCAATGGGAGGCGTTTATTAGCCAGGTTGGTTCTCGAGGTGACGTAGGAGGCGGCAGCGGGAGTGGCGCGGGAGGGAGCGGCGCAGGCGGGAGCGCGAGTGGCTCAGGCGGGAGCAGGAGTGGCTCTCGCAGCGAGAGTGATGATGATGAGGATCGTCATAGTGATGATATGGATGACGACGAGGGGCCGTAGAGGTATATATTATGTGTTATTTTGTGTTGTTTTTATCTTTGAAACTATATTTTGACGACCCGAATCTTATTATCTTTGAACATTGCGGATATTGCAACATTTGTAGATATAGCAGCTAGGTTTAGCGATTATAACACCCGTTATGTAAACTTTATAATGTATTCTGAGGGTGTTATAAAGTTTATGTCCGTTTTGTAAAGTTTATTAAGTGTTTAGTGGTTATATATAACCGTTTTAGCCGTTATAAAGTTTATAGCCATTTTAGCCGTTGGATGTATTGGAATGTAATGGAATGTGCAGGTTAGAAACCAGGTTGTTGTAGATTTTTGCTGCAAATTTTTGCGGCAAAAATCTGGGAATTGCAGCTGCGCAGGCTGCTGTGTAGCTGCAATATAACTTAAATACCGTGGACATGTCGTCGGTATAATAAACCATCCTATTGACTTCTGCATATATTACCGACGCCATGTCGTCAGTAATATATAAAACTTGTTGACTATTATAAATAATACCGACGTCATGTGGTCGGTATTATTTACAAATTTGTTGACTTTTCGTTGACTATTGTAAATAGCATCGACGTCATGTCGTCGGTATTATTTACAATTTGTTGACTTTTCGTTGACTATTGTAAATAGCATCGACGTCATGTCGTCGGTATTATTTACAAATTTATTTGACTTTCGTTGACTCTAATTAGCTTAGCTAATTAAATCGTTAATTATTTAGTATTATACCGACGACTTGGCGTCGGTAAGTTATTGTCGAACCACAAGAACGTTTGACCGGAAAATCATGTGGGTCCCACATTGTTGCCAGCGTTGTTTGTCGGGAACTTAAGTCCCGACGAAGCATTCTCGACACGTTAATGCCGACGACATGACGTCGAAAAGTCATTGTGCCGACATAGCAACCGTTATGTAGATTACTTAATCGAGATAAAGTTACCCCTGTTGCATGATGTTTGAAAAAAAAAAAGCTTACGCTAAGTAAAAGAATAATGGAAGTATGTTGCTATAAATTATTATATCTGTAGAAATCAATCATATGCATCATTAGCATGCTTAATTAGGGAGTGTTCTTGGGATGTTTGGTTATTCTTTCTGTTATGTGTGTTTACTTAGTGATTTTGCTTAATCATAGCAACCGTTCTTTCTATTGTGTGTGTTTACTTGGTGATTTTGCAAACTGGGAGTGTTGACGGAATCTTATTGATAAAGTCCGGTACCATGACTGGTGGTACAAGTGGTGAAATGGAACGAGGTTACATAAATGGGATGATAAGAAGATAGAAGGTAGTTATTTGTCTTATTATAGTAATATTTACACAAGGCAACATTATACGTGTCTAAAAAATAAAAAAAGAAGGGCATGAAGCATCGAACTGCTAATGATGTCATTTAAGTAACTGATGAGTGCGCTGATATTATATCTTTACATTCAATGTTGCAGGAAAACATAGAAGAGAAGCTTTCAAAATTGATGGTGAAATACAGGAATCAACAAGAAATCACACATTTTACCATGCTGACGAATTAAATACTAAATTTCATGAATACAAAACAAAGGCTTCGAGCAACAAAATACTATTGATCAGCAAAAACAAAGCCTATTTCTACAAGAAAGACCCATGACAGAGGACTTCATCAAGTAAGTTTTTTATTAGATTTGTTTATTTTGAATAGTAGTCTATTTCTGTCGATTGATGTTAATGTTATTATGAGTGTCTTCAGTGTTTATATGTTGCATAGGACCTGAATCCGAGCTCATGAAAGATTTAAAGTTTGTCCCCATATTTATGGTGATTCTACATGTCCTCCAATTGTCCCACACTAAGTTTGATTAGTTTTTAATCATATATTTGCCTAAGCTAATAGTCTTATTGCTATTGATTTATGATGCAAAAAAAAGAACACTGTCATGTAATTTATGGTTTATCATTAAGGTAAGCTTGGTGTTATTTGTAGATGGTTGGTTACCTAGGATTGTTCTACTACTAGACAATAAGTTCTACTAGAGACCTATAGCGCTCCTAAATAATATGACAGTCTGGTCTAAAAACATTGGTGAGTGTTCATGTAAGGCCGCAAATTAATGGTTGCTTAAGTCATCCGCAAGGCTTATGTTTTATGGGGTGTTTTGGGGCTACTAAAAACTTATGTTTTTGAATAGGATATTTGGGTCATTTCATGGCTATTTGTGAGTCGTGACTGCTGCACAACAAAAAGTTTTTATTGAGCTAAATACTGACGTATGTGTGATTTTATTTTTTTTTTTTTTTTTTTTTTTTTTGTCATTTTTGAGCTACTTATCGACTTAGGAGGTTAATCTATATCACTAATCTGCTTGGTTATTGACTTTTACTGTTGTTGATTAATGATTGTTTTGATGTCTTTTTATGTTTCACTACAACAAATAGACATTCCAATTATGTCAAAATGTGGTATCTAGAATGATGTAGAAGAGATGTTACTACAACAGTCCTGATAGTGACAATATACAATGTGTAGATAAAATCATTCAAGAATTAATTGTCCAGTAGGCAAATAAAATGCTTAAATCTATGATAGTGATATAACTAATTTGATTTTACATTTATAACACATATTAATTTTGTGTCCCTTATAACATGGATAAATGTCTAAAATTATGCAGATATAATGAATGGATTAATGCATGTGAGTGTGTTGACACCATTGATGATGATGGACTCTCTGGAAGATGCCAATGTTTAGAAATTGGATGTGCATGCTTGAAGAAATCCGTTTGCTTCACTTAATTTTGTTATGAACCTTAGACATTAGTACTAACGAGTATGGGTACCCGCGCGTTGCTGCGGGGTTTTTGTATATGTAAGGTAGCTACAAAAGAATATATTAAATGGTTTTGTATAAAAAAAAAATTCAACACATATGTTAAAAGAAAAAAAAAAGTAGCTGTGGTGTGTGTAAAGAGGGAAAACATTAACACGGGGAAAAAAATATTATTAACGGTACTATTGATAATACTGTCTGAATCGAAGATTCAGGGACACAAAATTGTGTGGGTGTGGTGTGTGTAGAGAGGGAAAACATTAACATTGGAAAAAAAATATTATTAACGGTATTATTCATAATACTCTATATCATCTCACAAACCAACTGTAGCTTTATTTCTAAGAGTTTGCTAGTAGCAATTTTTGCACACCAAACCCTTCAAATCAGTTATAAAAAGAGAGTGGCAATAGCAATTACCTGATGGACCGGGTTGCAAAATAAAATGGCCGGGTTGCGCCATAAATGTATAATAGATAAAAAATGCCTAAAAAAACGCTGCATTTTCGTCAGATCGTTAAAACTGAAGAAGATAATCATCTTCTGTTCCTACAATAGAGACAAATTAGCAGCTCAAGGTCACCATCCAATCCAACTGAGGCCCAAAAAAAAAGAAAACACAAAAACCTTACATATCATCATCTCATACCAGTTATAAAAAGAGAGTGGAAGTAGCAATTTTTGACGGGTCGGGTTGAAAAGTAGGATACCTGAGTTGCGCCATCCAACTTGATTCTATTTGGTACCTAATACGTTAACATCAATTATAAATGAGTGTGGAAGAGGAATAATATTTAAAAATGTGTTTATAAAGTGTTATTGCTGTTGTGGTAAATCGTAGTATTTTTGCGTTGAAACTATGAGTGCTATTTTTTGGTTTGCAATAATTATTTATTTGTTGTTACATTTAACTGTGTTGGTGTGTTGATTTTTCTGTTAAGTGCATTGGTGTTCGCCCTCAAATATGGCAACATGCATAAAAGAATATAAATTTTTTTTAAAAATATACAATAATTAAATTAGCAATGTCAATAATAATATATAGAAGCAAGCATGCTTTTATTTACAATAGCTAAAATACTACAAACGTAACTATTCATGTCACTGTAGTTATCCTCATATATTCTTGTAACTGCAAGAAAACCCAAAATCTCGGGCTGAAAAATTTTGGGTTGTGATACTGGATTCGTAGCTGTTCGATCTCAAAGGAAAGAAGATCTGAGAGAAAATGAATAGGGCGGGCCACCAATAATAAAACTGGATCATTGCAGAAGGCAGTATTTGCATCAAACAACTTGCGATACCATCCTTTTTAGTTTAGTATCTATCTTTGATGAAACATAGATGGGCAGCAAACCTGAAAAGATGCATAAAACAAAGGTTTTTGAATGATAGGCATTTAATGAAGACCGGTAAATTCCGTAAATACAAAAGAGCTTGTCTATCTAACGAAATGTATAAGATTTTCAAGATGAAGGTGAATGTACGATGTTGTGTATGGTCACGTAATTTTGCAATGGAAACAAAAGAGAAACATAATTACTGCTTCTAAGACCCTTAACTTATAATGAGCAGCTATGTTGAACTTCCATACTGATTTATTAACATAAACCGTTCATCGATGTTATTTCCAGCCTCTTTTTGGAAGACTTTTACAGAATTAGCAAACACAATTCATGAAACACCTTTGATATGGCTAGTTATATTTAGAATCTGTAATTAACAAACCTGTTATAATAAAGGTGAATCCGTACCTTACTTTCTGACGATGTTTTTAGAACTTGGTAGATGCATCCAATTATAACAGATTGATCATAAGTAGGTACGGTGAGATGAGGTAAGGCAGATGATATACCTACACACGAATGAACAGAAAAACATAAAATTGATTAAAGTAAGCAGATATGGGAAATAGAAATTTCTGAATATGGCAGTAATAGGTCAGCTGAGTCTGCATACATGTTGAATTTGGCAATGAGTGAATAATGTGATGAAATAAGCGATTGCACAAAGCTGGATAAAAGAAAAATATAAGCCACATAAGATTCAACAAACCTAAAATACTAAGAAAGCACAAACGGTTGTTTATATATAAAAGAAAGAACTGAGATACTTACTTTTGGTCACAAAGCTGTTACATACCTTATTATAAGCAAGGGTTATTGACAAATTTAGAGTTGAAGAACCTAACAGCTGTTGGATATACAGAGTGTATTAGGACGCCAAAAAAAGGAAAACTCATCGAAACCAGTAAATTGTAGTAGCACTTATCTTTTGCTGATCTCGTTATGAGTGGCCAATGCAGTTACTGGTTGTGACCAGGTGGGTGCATTTTATTAGTACTAAAAATAATAATAATAATTTGAGGGTGAAAGCAACAGTGCTTATAAAGTTTAAGCAAATAAACATTGCGAACTACGACTGCGTTTTACATACCTTGAATATATGTGGGTTGCATTTAATGAGAACAGCAACGATAAATGGTGTACAGTGTGTATCGTTGAACATATTTGTAAAAATCGTTGGACAATAATTCGTGGTCAACAACATGACTGAATTTTTAAAGATCAGTGGCAAATGAAATAGGATGATGCAAAAAAGTAATTTGCACCAAATCATTTGCCACACCATCCTCTTCCATTTTGCACTGATCTTCCAAAATTCCATCCTGTTCTTGATGAGCGCGAAAAAATCTCGGGATGGCAATCATATAAAAGCCGGTTATCGTTTAATATGCTTTAATTATAAAGAAGTGAGAGGAAACGGAAGATGACACTGTCATGAAGTAATCTCGTTTAAATCACTTCTGACAGTGTAACCTGCTGTTTCTCATATTTGTCCAGCAATTGGGATCAACAGCTGAGTAAAAGCATATGCGAAATATACAGTTTTTTTTAGGATATATATCTAGTAGTTATTAGGAGAAGTTATGCAAACAATATTTGACAGGCCTCTTTCTTTATATCAGAAATTAAATGACAACTATGATAAGTTTCGTGGTTGTCAAATAGGCGAAAGTGTAATTATTTTATTTGCAAAATAAGGAAAATATTTTTTCACTTAGAAAACCTGCTATTGATATTCTAATTACAGCAAGACAAGTATATTAAAAAACCAAAAAAAAAAAAAAAAAAAAAAAAAAAAAAAAAAAAAAAAAAAAAAAACAATATTTGATTAAACCCAAGCTTGAATCTGCAAAGAGTTACCTTATATTGTGGAGAGCAGTAGACATCTTCTTTGGCCTCCTCTTTGGTTTATTGTGTTGGTATATTAAAGACGTATATCCACCAGTTATTAGGCTCAGATTTGAAAAGAAGCAGAAACAATGGTAGGTTGCACCATGGCCGCAAAGAAATACGGTTGCATAATATTGCCATCCGGTTCTTGGCTGGCCAAGTCATGTAAACAATACTTGGTAACCTACTTCATTTGAATCTGAATTTAGATGGCAATCATCATAGCCTTGATGGATGTTTGTTTTAATATGTTCAAGGAAGAACCTAACAGCTGTTGGATATACATAGTGCATTAGTAGGGAAAAAAAGGGAAACTCATTGAAATCTGTAAATTGTAGCAGCACTTATCTTTAACGTTTGGCTTGCATTTAATCAGAACAGCGATGACAGATGGTATACATCGTGTATCGTTATTATGGGAGGTTTGTGTAAACATATTTGCAAAAATCGTTCCACAACAATTGTTCGTGAACAACATGACTGAATTTGTAAAGATCAGTGGCAAATGAAATAGGATGATGCGAAAAAGTAATTTGCACCAAATCATTTGCCACACCATCCTCTTCCATTTGGCACTGATCTTTCAAAATTTCATCTTGTTGTTGATAAGCACGAAAAAATTCCAAACCAGAAAAGTGCAGCCCTTCGATTTGCAAAATAAGGAAAATATCTTTTGAGTCAGAAAATCTGCTAAACAATATTTGATTAAGGTTAAAGTTCAATCCACAAAGAGTTACCTTATATTGCGGAGAGCAGTAGACATCTTCTTTGGCTTCCTGTTTGGTTTATTGTGTTGGTGTATTAAAGACGTATATCCACCAGTTATTAGGCTCAGATTTGAAAAGAAGCAGAAACAACGGTAGGCTGCACCATGGCTGCAAAGAAACACGGTTGCATAATATTGCCATCCGGTTCTTGCCTGGCCAAGCTATGCAAACAATATTTGGCAGCCCACTTCATTCGAATCTGAATTTAGATGGCAATCATCATAGCCTTGGTGGATGTTTGTTTTGATATGGAAAATAAGGATAAAAAGTATAACTCTTAACCAATAGGTCACTAAATGTTATGGCATTCAATAAAAAAAAGATTCAGACGATAACAAAGAAAGACTATCGGGCATTTTTTTTTTTTTTTTTGGTTTGCTGATATGAAAATATATACATAATAATTAAGAGAAACAGGAATAAAACCGATGGTTTTAAAGATGATATGAAAAATGGAATGTCGTATGTATTTAACTATAACAGCAACCACATATGATGTACATCTCTTGTCAATATTAGCAAATGAAAATCACCTGGTATTTTTTATTTGCTGATACTAATATTTTATGCTCTGTATCTCTTACGTTAAGCTTGTTTCTACATGCTTATACCTGCAATGCGACAAAAGGTCCTTGTCAAAAATACGATTTAAGTCAAAAAGATAGATGGGAAACAAAAGAGGATGGTGCGAAGAAGTAATTTGCACCAAATCACTTATCACAGCATTCTCTTTTGCTTCCCATCTATCTTTTTGAATTGTATCCTATTCATGACCAACACCTTTGGTGGAGTTGCAGGTACAAACATGCAAAAAAAACTTATTATGACAGATACAGAGCATCAAATGTTAGTATCAGCAAAAATAAAATACCAGCTGATTTTCAATTGCTAATATTGGCATGCGATGTACAACATCTGTCGTTGCTATTATGGTTGAATGCATATGACTTTGTTAGTATTAGATTCTTTTCTAAAACGATTGTCTAATATGTTCAATGAAAACTATAAATAATAAAGGCAGTTATCAGGCTCAGATTTTGTAATCAAACATGCTGAAAAATATGTATGATCAACCATCGGTGTTAACAAAAATGGTTGCACAATAATGCCATCCAGTCATCGATATGCCAACCGGTGATCATAATCTTTGAATACTGAGTCTGATAGTTTTAGAAAATATGGTAGAGTCATCATAGCCTTAACCAAATTGAAATAAGGTTTATTATATCTATTATACATTTATGGCGCGACCCATCCAATGTTTATTACACTAATATTGTAAAATTGGAACATGGGTCAGTCAGTTTGAATGAGCAAGAGTTCCAACCATAGTTCTGAAACTCAAATACCTGTGCATATATTTTGGACTTTGCAGCGAATGCAATCATAGAAAACAAACACGGCTGCATAATTATGCCACCTAATGTTTGTGACAGCAACTGGTATTAGCGTCATTTTTTTTAACCAAACAGCCTGAAAAACAGGTAGAACCCAGCATGACTGCAAACAGACATCAAAAGTAGATGCATCAAAGCATATGTTAACAAATAATATAAACAGTGTCAATGTAAAATGGTTAAAAAGGTTCAAATTCTGGCACGGACACAAACAAACTCATCTGCATAATAGCAAATAAGTTATTACACCAGCCGATTCTTGGTCTGGCTACCTACGGATGTAAGGTTGAATGACGAACATTAGCTGACTGCTGAAAAAAAGGGCAGTTGATCATCATAAGGCATTAATATTTTCGACCAAAACAAAATTGTCATATCCGCATACTAAATATTTTTTTAACGCAAACCATCAGTTATCTCAGCTATAAATTTTGTTAGATACGTATTCACCATGGTTGCAAGCACAACTCAAAAGTGTGCTGCCATCCGATTGTGTGAAACGACATCTACACCAAATCACCACAATGAATAAGCCAGAGCAAAAAAACAAAAGCACAACTCAAAAGTGCGCTGCCATCTGATTAAGTTAAACAATACCCACACCAAATCACCCCGATCAATAAGGCACACCAAATAATGAAAATAGATCAACATGTTTCATTGGCTATCATAATTGCAAAACAAAAGCCACAACACTGAAAGAACACTGCCACATAAAAATATTTACGACACAAAATATCCTCTTATGGCCAATATCATTTCAGAGAAAAAAAATTTCTTCCAACACAACAACAAAAAGCCGGGCAAACCAAATTCAGAGAACAACCACGATGCATAAGTAGCCTCAAACCAAAAACAATAACAATAATGAGAAAAATAATATTAATGATCAAATACAACAGTAACACAGAGAAAGCAACATCAACAATTAACTATAGTATGCAGCAGCAGCAACATTGTCATCACAACAGCAGTTGAAACGAACGAATATTCAAAGGAAGAAGTCTAAATGAAGATAAAAAAGTCAGCTCACCAAGCAACATCAGTCTTTTGTAAATATAGGAACTTTTAGCAGCAGCTGGTAGCAGACAATATGGATCCAAACATGTTTGCGGACCACCTACACAAACATGCCTGGAAACCACTAACGAAATAGCAGTCTTGCAAAAAGAGGTCGAAACTTCATCAGGGTTGCATAGAAACCTGGTTGCATGATAGCAAATGGTCTACCATGCCATCCAGTTCTTGCCCTCGCAAGATAATGTTAAGACCTCCAAAGGCCAACAACTGTAATCTGACAAAAAAAAAAAAAAAAAAAAAGAAAAAAAAAATTAAATAAAGCACAACCTGTCTAATAAAACAACAATAAGACAGCACAAAACGTGAAGCAGCAAATCAACAAATAACGCCACAGGAAAACCAATACAGCTAACAAAAAAAGGAACGCACCAACACAGTTAAATACGACAACAAATAAAGAATTATTGCAAAAAAAAAAAAAAAAAAAAAAAAAAAAAAAAAAAAAAAAAAAAAAAAACACACAACCTAAAGTTTCAATAACACCTTATAACTAATCATTACCAGAAACAAACACATTTTCAAAAACCAATTCGCAAACACATCAAAGCATACAAAATAGAAAACAAATATCGTAACACAACCGATTATGCTAACAACCGAACGATAACAAATAATACCCAGAAAAAGTTTAAACATCAACTGACAAAATTAACAACAACAACAACCAAAAAAGCCATTGCCAATCCTACACCAGATCCAAAAGTCTGGATATAACCAAACGACTAACTGTAGATACAACAGGTCTATAATTAACAACAACAACGCAAACAACCAAACATAAAAAAAAAAAAAAAAAAAAAAAAAAAAAAAAAAAAAAAAAAAAAAAAAAAAAAACAACAAAAACACAACCTACAACGAAGGACTGTATGGAGCAAAAGGTTAAACATCAACTGATGAAATTAACAACAACAACAACAACAACAACAAAAAAGCCAAACAACCAGATCTATAATGAGTTCGATCACAAAACCTATTGGCAAACCTAAACCACATCCAAAAGTGCGGATATAACCAAACCACTAACTGCAGATACAACAACTCTATAATCAACAACAACAACACAAACAACCAAACATAACAAAAAAACAGAAATCAAAGCACCCATTTTTTTTTTCGGAAACAAAAAGCAGAACAGCTAAATTAGATCCAAAAGTGTAGTTATAAGCAACCTACTAACTGTAGCAAAAACAAATGGCCTAAAAAGAACCACACATTTAAAAAAATAATAAACACACTATTCATACCACTGTAGTTCCCCTCACAAAGCACTGTAGCTGTAAAATAACCCACAAAGTCGGATCGGAAAACGCAAAATAACCGTCGGGTAAAGATACCAGAATTAATCATCCCGAATCTCAAGGAAAAGAAGAGTATGTGAGTGAAGGGCAACAGTTGGATGACCCAACAGCAACCCAATGCATAACCCAAACCTGGGCTTAAACGGGTAGAAAAAAAATTTTGGGCGGGTCGCGCCATAAATGTATAATAGATATAAATATGTATTCTGATTGAGAAATATCAACACTTGATCTTATGTTATGGAACTTTTAATGTTAGATTTTTTTGAAGTAAGGTACATCATTTGATCTACTTAATTTTCGTGGTTATAAGCAATATGTGTATGACTTTTAAGATCATGCTTAGCTTAATCCAGAAATCTTTAACCTTAAGACTGTAGTAATATTTGTAAGAGTGTAGTAATACTGCTATCCATTACTTTTCAACCTTGCAAACAATCTCTCTTAAAATGCCTTTTTAAGTGTTTTTGTATCTTATATGCAACATAAAATATTATGGTTGAACTTTAAGATTACAGTTATTAAGATTTTTATGTGTAGTAATACTGCTATCTTCAACTTATTAGCCTAAACAATCTCTCTGAATAATCATATAGTTTTTAATATTACAGTTATTAATATAGTTTTTAATAATCATATAGTTTTTAATATTACAGTTATTAAGATTTTTGCTATTTACACAATAAAATATTATAATAGTAGAACTTTACAATGAATATTGTACGAGAGAGTATTAGTTGCAGTAAAATTGTCTGATATTACACGTAACTCCTTAATAAATAATTATTTTTAAGATTCCCATTATTTCACGGGTCTATAAGCTAAAGATCGTGAGAATTAACGGAACACATTTTGGAAATAAGGTTATCATACCAAGGTTGAGAATTACTCTGTCTGATAAACGTTTAACGCTAAAGATCGTGAGGAAACAATATCTTGTGTTAGTGTCATTTGCTATTACAATAAACAAGAGGCAAGGGCAATCAATTTCAAAAGTTGGTTTGTACCCGTCATGTCCCGTTTTCACACATGGACAACTATACGTTGTTGCTGTTTCAAGAGTTAAAAGCAAAAGATGTTTAAAAGTTAAACAGGTTGCCATCAGAATGCTAATATCTCAAGAACTACTACAAATGTCGTCTACAAAGAAGTACTTCAAGTTCTATGAACAAGGTTCAAGAGGTATGTACAATATACATATCACATGTTTTTTACAATATTTTAAATTATAATAGATTATGAATCACAACTTACTTTTACATACATTTTCTATTGACTATCAGGTGTGCACGGAATGGACATTTGCTTACATTTTGTTAACGCTCGCATACGTCATTTGCTATTCAAGACCGTCAAATTTGGGGACGACAACACGTAGACATTTTTTATTTTAATTGATACAAACTCAATTGATTATCGAATAATTCACGTATTACCTCATTGTTTCTTTCATATATTAATGTAACATGTTTACGTTCATTGTTTTCTTATTATCTCATTTTCATATTTGCTTTAAAAACCCCGCGAATTCGCGGGTCTTTAAGCTAGTATATATATATATATATATATATATATATATATATATATATATATATATATATATATATATGTGTGTGTGTGTGTGTGTGTGTGTGTGTGTGTGTGTGTGATGTCTTTTGTAAATTCTCGTGCTACAAATTTTATTTATTACTTTGCGTTATATTTTCTATGTCGTTAATGGCCAATTATTGTCATGTTTTAATAAAAAGTTATATCTAACAAATAGAGATGATTTAGTTTGTACTACTACACCTAACTAAGTTGATAAATACACCACCATATGTGCTATAACTGCTGTAAATTAGTCAAACATTTTTCGACCTAGGCATTACGAATTTTCTAACTTTTGGTGGTCTTTGAGACCATCGATAAACACGCTGTAACTTTGTAAGTGTGTTGCTTAGTGATAAACTCAAAAGCACCTTATGTTAAGTTAATGACCAAAGGCTCAACTGCTCAAGCAAACATGTTCCAAATCTAAACCACCTATTTTCCCAAATGTCAACTAGTCGATTTGTTACGAAGCCTGGTCTATCATTAACTGTGTATGTGGAACAATGAATATAAAGAATGAGCGTATAATGAGAATTGAAGATGATTTACACAATTTTGTAATGCACCATGGAAATCTTTGTTATATTTGGCTGAGAATAGCAGTGTTTCCTTGGAAACCATGCCAATGTGATTTTTATTTTGAGAATAGAGAACGTTACCTTACTGTTGGGAATTTCGGAAATAAGATATTTCTTGTTGCTACCGATAGTGAAAGTTGGTTCCTGCCGATAGCTTTGGTTCCTGCTGAAGCTCATTGCTGCTGATAGTTATATCTTGTTTCTGCTGATAGTAGTTGTTACTGCGGGTATTGTTAGTTGTTATCCCGTATGTTTAGTATGTTTATTTTTAGAAGAGATCATGTTTATCTCTTTACACGTTTTCTTGTATGACGGGTTAGGGTTAGGGTTTCTTATTCTTATAAAAGAAACACCCCGTCTATGAGTTTGATATATCTTTACGACTTAGCAATCTTCAATAAAAATTATCTTTTAGTTCATTATTCGATCCATAGAGGATCATTGTATTAGTTCTTTTCTTTTCTCATTCGTACTCAGAAATTCTCTTGTAGTGTGCTTGTGATTACATAGGCATCCTACCGATCCACATAGGCTCAAAGATCTAGCAGGTGTGTTAGATTCAACAAGTGGTATCAGAGCCTCGTGAGGATCTCTGATCAAGAAGCAAAAGTTCTCAAAACAATCTCTCTAAACCCTTTCACAATGGGCGATGAAAACCCTGAATTCGCTGCCATTAACAGTGAAGAACCTGAACCCACAAAAGTTCAACAACAAATTGTTACAACCACTGTGTCCAACAGTAATGCTAAGTTCCCATATCTTAAGAAGGAAGAGTATGAAGTCTGGGCTATGAAGATGGAGTACTGGATCTCCAACAGTGATCACCATCTTTGGAATGTTATCCTCACTGGGAATAGCAAGAAGAGAATTGGAAGAGATAAGAATGGGGGTATCATGATTCTCCCTCCTACATCAGCTGAGGAGCAGCTGGCTGTACAAAGGGAAACTAAAGCAAGAACTCTCTTGCTTCAGGCTCTCCCAGAGGATCACATGGGTGATTTTCATCACCTGGATGATGCTAGAGAAATCTGGCTTGCTGTAAAAGCTAGATTCGGTGGGAATGAGGAGTCCAAAAAGATGAGGAAATCAATGCTTAAGCAGGAATTTCAAGAGTTTAAGATCTCTGAGGAAGAAGGTATTCACAAAAGGTATGATCGATTTCACAAGATCCTCAGCCAACTTAATCAGTTGCAGGCTCGACCAGACAATGAAGACTGCAACACAAAGTTTCTGAGGGCTTTACCTTCATCCTGGTCTCAAGTTTCCATAACTCTGAAAGCCAAAGGAGGATTGGACTACCTAAGCTTTGACAATCTGTGCAACAAGCTCAAGACCCTAGAGATTGACATCAAAGGGGTTTCTACTTATTCATCTCATACACCTACTCATACTGCATTTGTTAGTGCTTCCAGTACTAACAAGGTCTCTCATGGTGATAGCCCAAACCCCTCATCTTCATCTGTTTCCTATTCTCCTGTAACACCAAGATCTCAATCAAGGAATGACAATGTTGTTGAGGAAATTCTTCATTCATTTGTTGCTGAAAGTACTCCACAACAGCAATTTATGTATGATGACTTTGATCAAATTGATCAATTTGATTTGGAGGAGATGGACATCAAGTGGCAGCTGGCTATGCTGTCATTAAAGGTTAACAGGTTTGAGCAGCAGTCTGGGAGGAAGCTCAATCTCAATGGAAGGGAAGGTGCAAGGTTTGACAAAAGGAAGGTGAAGTGCTTCAAATGTGGTCAGATAGGTCACTTTGCCAGAGAATGCCAAGACAAGAAAGTTGATGATAGAACAAGGTATTCGGCATTCAGAATGAAAGAATTGGAGTCAGAGGAAGATAAAGCTCTAGTGTCTGTGGATTCAATGTTGGATTGGGGACAACATGAGGAGACTGGAGCTTCACGGATTTATGGGATGATTGCTGGAAATGGAGCTGAGACACATGTGGCTGGAGAATTTGGAATGATGGGCTATCCAACTCAGGTACTTAAGTGTCCTTTTGATTGTGAAATTAAATATACTAAATTGAAAAAGGATAGTGAAATTAAATACACTGAGTTAAAAAGGGAATTTGATGAGATTGAGCCTGAATATAATAAACTATTTGTTGAAATTCAAGCTTATAAAAAGGCTCTTAAAACAGTGGAAAAACAAAAGGCTTGGCATGAAGCAAATCAGCTTGCTTATGAAGAGAAAATAAGGGTTTTACGGAGAGATTTAGAAAACACCACTAATGAACTTAAATATTCTGAATCTCAAGTTGCTAAGATCAAATTAGAAAATCAGGATTTAAAGGCTAAACTGGATAGTGAAGTGGCTAGGATAAATTCATGTCAACAATCAGAAAAATATCTTATTAATTATGGTAATCAGTCTGGTTGGCATAAGAAAGGGTTGGGATATGAGGATGGGGAATATAACCCTAGAATATTTGACCCTACCCCTAAGGAAGCTGATTATCAAACACCTGTTAAGTTTGTTAAGGAAGGAGGGATGAATGCAGTTCCTCCACCTATAAGAGGTGTTTTTAAGCCTGTCCCTATCCACTCAGCCCTTGACCTTGACTTTGATGATTCACAAATGACTTATGGCAAAAAGGCAAAGAACTTGCCTGATCTTGATTGTGACTCTAATGAATTTGTCTCTTGTTCTAACAGTGACAAATCTGAAGAAATCAAGACTGATGACTATGCCACATGTGGATCAAGTGAGAAGTCTGCATCAATAAAATCAGAAGATCTGTCTTCAAAAGTGGCAACTGATGAATCCCAAAGAACTGAAGATATTTCTTTTGATAATGTTAAAAACAATAATGTTTCTAGTTTTGGTTTTGTTTCAAACAGTTATGGTTGTGATTTTAATTCTGTTAAGGATAATCTTGATTCATGTGTTGGTTTGAATTCTTCTGATTGCAATGAGAAAAATAATGTTAAGAAAAAGTCCCCTAGAAAGAAATCTTGCTTTGTGTGTCGTAGTTATGATCATCTTATTAAAGATTGTGACTATTATGAAAAACAGATAGGTAAATATGCTTGTCAAAATAGGTCTGTGTGGAACAATGTCAATGATATTCCCCCATATATTCCACAAGCAGCAAGAATAAACTCTTGTAGAGCTTCTGTTACTGCTGGCAATTCAATTCCAGCTGGTAAGCCTGTTGCTGCTAGCAAGCCAGTTCCTGCTGGTAAGCCGGTTGCTGCTGGCAAGTCCATTCCTGCTGATTGGAGAAACAATGTTACTAGACCTTTCTACAGACCTACCAGTACTTACTTTTAAAATGATATGTGGCCTGTTTATTTTGACACCTTAAACATGGGAAGGGCAAGATGGGGAACTGCTGTTAAGTCCTCAGCAGGTTGTTCTTGGAGAAACAATAACAAATACATGAGAATGGGGTCCAAGAACAATGGTGGATCTCATCAATCTCCATGGTTTAATTTTTATTGATCCACAAGGCAGACCCAAGTCAGTAATGACTTGGGCCTCCCATGTATCTAACATTGTTGTATGTATTTTTGTTCTGTAGGACATTCCTTTTAAGAGTAAAGATGTAGGTATTGTTGACAGTGGTTGTTCAAGGAGTATGGCAGGAAATTTGGAAAGGTTGCATAACTTTGTACCCTTTTATGGAGGAACTGTGACATTTGGAGGAGGTGATGGAAAGATTACAGGGAAAGGAACCATTAAGACTCCTAAACTGGACTTTGAGAATGTTCTTTATGTGAAGGAACTCAAGAACTTCAATTTGTTCTCTGTCTCACAAATATGTGACAAGAAGAATGGAGTTCTCTTCACTGAAACTGACTGTCTTGTGCTCTCCAAGGACTTCAAGATGCCTGATGAAAGTGAGATAGTGCTCAAAGTTCCAAGGACTCACAACCTGTATTGTTTCAATCTGAATGATGTTAAGCCTGAGGGTAAACTTGCTTGTATGGTGGCAAAAGCTTCTGTGGATGAAGCAAACAAATGGCACAGAAGAATGGCACATGTAAACTTCAAGACTATCAACAAGCTGGCAAAGAATGGCTTAGTGCAAGGACTCCCTTTCAAGACCTTCACTAATGAACACAATTGTGTTGCCTGCAATAAAGGAAAGCAACACAGGGCATCATACAAGGCCATTACTGCTGTGAGCACCATCTCTGAGCCTCTACAACTGCTTCATATGGATCTTTTTGGTCCAACTTCTATCAGAAGTAGAGACCATAAGTATTTTTGTCTGGTGATTATTGATGAGTTTAGCAGGTTTTCTTGGACTTTCTTTTTAGGTACTAAAAATGAAACCTATTCTGTGATTAGGGATTTTATTACCTTAATTGAAAACCAGCTAAATAGAAAGGTTAAGGCTATAAGGTGTGATAATGGAACTGAGTTTAAAAACTCTAATTTAATTGAATTTTGTGGGAATAAGGGGATTAAAAGAGACTATAGTAGTGCCAGAACCCCACAACAAAATGGGGTTGCAGAAAGGAAAAATAGGACCCTTATAGAAGCAGCTAGATCTATGCTAGCTGACTCTAAGTTGCCTACCATGTTTTGGACTGAAGCAGTAAGCACTGCTTGCTATGTACTGAATAGGGTATCTATTACTAATCCCCACAACAAAACTCCTTATGAGCTTTTGTCTGGAAAGGTTCCCAACATTAGTTACCTTAAGCCTTTTGGATGTCATGTAACTATCTTGAATACTAGTGATCACCTAGGTAAATTTGAAGAGAAGGCAGATGAGGGGTTCACTGTTGGATATTCTGCTCATAGTAAGGCCTATAGGGTTTATAACTTGTCTGCTAAGAGGGTAGAAGAAACACTCAATTTAAGGTTTCTAGAAGACAAACCTAATTTACAGGGTGCAGGTCATGACTGGTATTTTGACCTAGATTATCTGACTGATTCATTGGGTTATTCTAGATATAAAGCTAATCAATCTGTAGGTACACATGTTTATCCATCTAACAATGCAGGTACCTCAGATGATGAGTCTGATTCAGAGTGTGATGAACAACCCATAGTTGTTCCTTCTTTTCCCTCTAACCACTTTTCAGGTACAGAACTCAAAGATACTTCTAATACGACTGAAGATAATTCAAGTTTTGCAGAAGACCTTGCTAGGCTTCAAAGACAAGAACATCAAGCCAAGAGAGCTGCTGAAAAGTTTGGTTCTGGGTTTTCACAAGAAACAGTGGAGATATTGAGAAATGCTGAAGCTGAAGTCAGAAGACAAATGGCTTCTGCTGGTGGTATTCCTGTTCCTGCTGATGTCAATTCTACTGGTAGTACACCTATTACTGCTGATACATCTGCTGTTCCTGCCGATGTCACCAATCCTGCTGCTTCTTTGTCTACTCCATCTGCTAATTTATTGGGATTTAGTGAGCCTCCAACTAGATTCCCAAGTCCATCTGATCTTGGAAATTCACTCTCTTCAGCAGCTAAGCTGAATGATCCTCATCATCAGTCAAGATCTGGAATTTTCACTCACTCTTCTTATGATGGTGAAGCAAATCCCTCTATTACTAATTAAGCCACAACCTATGAGGTAGATCCTGTTGTTACCAAGAGGATTAACACTGTACATCCTCAATCTTTGATTCTTGGTGATCTCAATTCTCCTGTTCAAACAAGAAGAAGGTTAAATCAATCCAAGTTTGGAGAATCTGCTTTTCTCAGTTACATTCAGGAACAGTTAAGGAGCAATCACACTGACTATCTTCATTGACTCTATGCTTGCTTTCTATCTCAAATTGAACCAAGTAGTGTAGCTCAAGCCCTTGATAATTCTAATTGGGTTGAGGCTATGCAAGAGGAAATGCAACAGTTCAAGAATCAGAAAGTATGGGTATTAGTACCATTGCCTGAAGGAAAACATGCAATTGGAACTAAATGGATTCTCAAGAATAAACGGGATGCTAGGGGAATTATGGTTCAAAATAAAGCTAGATTGGTAGCTCAAGGACATAGACAAGAGGAGGGTATCGACTATGATGAGGTGTTTGCACCAGTAGCAAGAGTTGAAGCTATTCGATTGTTTTTGGCTTTTGCTTCATTTATGGGGTTTGTGGTTTATCAGATGGATGTGAAGAGTGCATTTCTGTATGGAAGTATTGAAGAGGAAGTGTATGTTACTCAACCACAGGGATTTGTGGATCCACAACATCCTGATTTGGTTTATAAAGTGGTGAAAGCACTCTATGGACTTCATCAAGCACCAAGAGAATGGTATGCCAGGTTGTCTGCCTTTCTACTTAAACATGGGTATAGAAGAGGAACAATAGATAAAACACTTTTCATTAGGAAGAATTTTAAAGATATCATCTTAGTACAAGTGTATGTAGATGATATTATTTTTGGTTCCACTAATGAAGCCTGGTGTAAGGATTTTGAGGAATTAATGAAAAGTGAATTTGAAATGAGTGCTATGGGGCAGATGACATTCTTCTTGGGCTTACAGGTTCAACAGAGACCAGATGGTATCTTCATTAACCAAGAAAAGTATGTTCATGATATACTTAAGAAGTTTGACTTGGACAGTGTGAGGACTGCTACAACACCTTTTGAAGCTCCAAAGCCTAAATCCAATAATGAACCTGATGATGCTGTAAATGTTCACTTATACAGGTCTATGATAGGTTCTTTGATGTATTTGACGGCTTCAAGGCCTGATATCATGTTTGCAGTCTGTGCTTGTGCTAGACATCAGGTTACACCTTTGACTTCCCATTTAAATATTGTTAAGAGAATCTTCAAGTATTTAAAAGGACAGCCTAAGCTGGGACTTTGGTACCCAAAGGATTCTTCTTTTGTGCTGGAAGCTTATAGTGATAGTGACTATGCTGGAGCAAACTTTGATAGAAATCTACTACTGGGGGTTGCCAGTTTTTGGGAAGAAGGTTGGTTTCTTGGCAATGCAAGAAGCAGACTATTGTGGCTACATCTTCTACTGAGGCAGAGTATGTTGCTGCTGCTAGTTGCTGTGGACAGGTCCTTTGGTTGCAAAATCAATTGTTAGACTATGGGTTCAACTTCATGAACACTAAAATTTTCATTGACAACCAAAGTACCATCTGTATTATGAAAAATCTAGTGTTTCATCAAAGAACAAAGCACATAGAGATTAGGCATCATTTCATAAGGGATGCTTATGAGAAGCATCTCATTCAGGTGCTTAAGATCGACTCTGATGAGAATGTGGCTGACCTGTTGACTAAAGCATTTGATGGTCCAAGATTCAACTATCTGGTGGTTCATATTGGCATGCTCAATCCTTAGGTGCTGAGTTTAAGGGGAGGTTTTAGCCTAAGGGGAGGCTAGTTGTTGTTGTATATCTTTCTTTCTTTTCTTATTTTCTTTCTTTTTCTTTTGGTTTGTTTCTTGGTTCTTTTAGTTCAAAAAAAAATAATAAAAAATATAAAAAATAAATAAATATATTTTTGTATATTTTGTGTGCTAATAAGTTAGTTTTGATCAACACCTTGCAGGTACAGTGTTGGTGTTTACACCTACACATCAAATGGTATTCAACTCACCATGTCTCACAGACAAGAAAGAGTTGACTCACCATGAGGGTACGACTCTGGTGTGATAATCAAATCCGTTGATAGCTGTAATAGCTTGCTCAAAGCTATAGGGTACTTCAACTCACCCATGGTTCATTCCTGAGAGTTGAAATGGTTCTCAATTCACCATGGATGTAACCCTTTATGGGATCCGAAGAATTGGCTAGTCCACAAAAGTATAGTTTGTGGTAAAGACATTTGGTATCCATATTTGGTATTCAATTCACCAAGGTTCAATTGAAACCAAGAATTGGCTAGTCCTGAGCAAACGGCTACAGGTAAAGACAAGTCAAATCCGTTTACAGTTGCTGGTTTACTTAAAATCAGATGGTTATCAATGTACCATGGTCTTACAAACCTAAACATTGGCTACTCCAGTAGTGATGGCTATTGGTAAAGAGACATCAAATCCATTAATTTTCAATGATTCACCTCTCACAGGAGTTAACACACCTGGAAGTGATGAGAATAGTATGAAACTTAAATGATTTGACGTACATATTGTCATAGTAGCAGTCAAGATCCAGAATGACATGGTGACCAGCTTAAATTTTCTTTTGAGGATTATTTCCTATTGCTGCTGAACTATCGAAGTTGCTGCTGGAAGTTTCAAGTGTTGCTGCTGGTTACTTACTGATGCTGCTGCTGGTCTAATCCTCTCCCTATGAACTTCAAAGTACTTTCAGAGTAGAGTGAACGCTTAGGGAATCTTGTCGGAAATAAGCTATTTCCTCAAGATTAGGGGAGGATTGTTGGGAATTTCGGAAATAAGATATTTCTTGTTGCTACCAATAGTGAAAGTTGGTTCCTGCCGATAGCTTTGGTTCCTGCTGAAGCTCATTGCTGCTGATAGTTATATCTTGTTTCTGCTGATAGTAGTTGTTACTGCGGGTATTGTTAGTTGTTATCCCGTATGTTTAGTATGTTTATTTTTAGAAGAGATCATGTTTATCTCTTTACACGTTTTCTTGTATGACGGGTTAGGGTTTCTTATTCTTATAAAAGAAACACCCCGTCTATGAGTTTGATATATCTTTACGACTTAGCAATCTTCAATAAAAATTATCTTTTAGTTCATTATTCGATCCATAGAGGATCATTGTATTAGTTCTTTTCTTTTCTCATACGTACTCATAGATTCTCTTGTAGTGTGCTTGTGATTACATAGGCATCCTACCGATCCACATAGGCTCAAAGATCTAGCAGGTGTGTTAGATTCAACACTTACACCGGCTTGAGGTGATACCTGGCCTAATTAATCAACACCGACTGTTCAATCAAATATCACACTATAGCCCTTTTACGGCATCCTTGCTGAATCTAGCTTGTTGAATCTTACCACGCCAAACTAGTACTCTAGCAGTTTTTGACCTAGGCTCTATAAATTTTCTAATTTCTGGTGGTCTTCCAAACCATCAATAAGGGGGTTGGCAATGGATTACACACATTGCATCCCATCACTCACTCTCAACCAATTCCCTTATGCCACATCATTCCCTTTCTTTTTCATACCACACTCCTAAATTTTGTTGGCTCACTTCAATTTTTTTATTTTTTTTTAAAAAAACTAAAATTCCATTAAAATTTAAAAACATTACATAATGTTACTAAAAACATAAAATAACTAAATTAAAACTTAACTTAAAAACATTAAATCCTACAAACTACACGGCCAACCGTATTTGGCGCATATTTCGCATTTCCTAGTGATAACGAACTCCTTAAAAGTCGGGTCTGGGATATTGTCGTGCGGCTCCATAACGAACTTCATGTCACGATTGTAGACCTCCCCATCAATAAACTTGAAATATTCTTCGTCCTTTTTCTTTTGAACCTCCAATTGCGCCTTTGTAAGTTGCCAAGGTATCACGCATCGAACTTCGGCTTGAATCTTCATCATTCGCCTTTTTTTTGCCTCTCGATTGACGTGATAGAGCAGGGTTATCATTGAGGTTCGGTAAGTGACAGTCGAAATCGTCCTCGTTTGTTGGCGTTTGAGCGCTACTTGACTCGGACGACTTTCTTTTCTTGCTCGAAATCGATCCCTGGGATTCTTGACCAATCACCGGTTGTTCGAGCCATTTTGGTTGATCTTTGAGAATGTGCCAAGCTTTAACATGCGAGAACTGTTTCCTATATTGTTTTTCATAATCGGCATTAGTTCTCTCAAAGATTTGTAGATCATTGCACCCACTTTGGTTGATACGCACCTACATATTTATAAAAAAAATATGTAATACAAGTATATATAAAACTTCAAAAAATGTATATATATATATAACAGGAAGCGTTACATGTAGATAATGCCACATAAATGCCACATAATCATAAACTATGCCACTTGGCATTTCTTGCTGCAGGAAAAATCGGACAGAAATTATGTTAAAAATTTGAACTTGATGAGATTCGAACACTAGACCATGCATATATTTTGTGGTATGTTAACCACTGAACCACCACAATTTTTTGAAGAGATTTTGTAACTCAAGGATAACAAGTAATTATCTCTTTTAAAACTTACAGCCTTTTGACTGATCACATAAAAAAAACATACGCCTCCAAAAAAATGAAAAATGAAAATATACCAATCCTAATGAAACATATAAACGGTTCATTCATAATAACCTAATACACATTCATCCCTCTTCATTCAGAACTAAATCATTTCTGGAAAAATACCTAGATCTCATCCCTATTCCATCTAAAAAAAAAAAGACATCTGCCTTGTGATTGTAAGGTCTGTGTTCAATAACCTTCCAACAAAGGTTATCAAATTCACAACTTTACTGTCTACTGCATAGCTTTCTAATGCGGCGTTTAAAATAATAACGCTTTTTTTCATTATTGTTATTTTGAAGTGATTGGTATCATCAAAGTTCCGAAGGCATTGGTTGCTCTACGTCATACGGAGTATCTAGCAACAAGCCCCATGTTCGGTAATTGTGTTAATCATATTATTTCTCTTCCTTTCAAAATTGGTTTTTATCAGTATTTTTAATGTAACTGTGGATTATCTTGAAATTGCAGATTCGCGAAATCTTGGTTAGGTAATGGTACCCAATTATAGTTTTAGTCATAGGTGATTAGTGTTGTAGATTCATGTTACTACTTATAAAGTTACATGATAAATCAGAGTAAAGGTTATATTAGGTGTATATTGGCTTTGAGTGTTAAGAGGTGTTTGGGTAAAGGTTATATTAGGTGTATATTGGCTTTGAGTGTTTTCAAATAAGAACAATCAGTTGTTCATAATAAATCAGAGTATCAGACCATGGAAACAAGTGTATAAGTTTTAATATATAGTAATGAATAATCATAAGGTATCTCAAACGATGTAATTATTGCGAAAACCAGAATTTCCTTATATAATGCATCTATCTTTCAGGTGGCCAAACTATTCCCATCACGTACAAGGTGAGCATGATTATAATTGGAACTAGAAGCATATATGTATTTCACTAAAAACATACTCCTCTTTTCCTGAAAACCCTAATGATGAAAAGAGGTACGTATCAATGAATTCATTCCCAATTCATGAAGAGGTTTAGCTGTTTCTCTGTGTTAACAACATGTGTATTCTCTCTCAGGTTCATAAAACATAAAAATGTAATGCTATATTGATCAATCATGTGATTTTTGATATACACAAGATCGTATGATTATAAGTTTGATAATGTTTTATTATGATGTGTTTTCATTTGTTTTGTATGTTTACAGGTTTTATGATCGGGCCATATATGAACCAAATTTCACAAAAAATAGACCGATTCATCAACTGTGAACCAGGTTTGTGAATTTTGTCATTAAAAAAACAAATTGATTGATTTGTCTGATTAGGGGTTAACAGATTTTTGGATCATTTATCTTTGTTTGATTGATTTGAGTGTTTTTATTATTATTCAACAATTTATAAGATTACCAATAGGTTGCTATGCTTATTTTGATTTTTATTAATTCATATTCATCATCGTTTCCCATGTTTGAGATAATATGTATATTCATGTAGGTGCATCTGTTATGTGTGTATCACAATCCTTACTATGTGAATGAGCGTCATCGACATTGTGACTTGAGACCTTCCATCAGATATTGAAGAGCAGGGATGGGATCACTTTATGTGTACATCCAGCAGATCAATGTTTTAAACTGCCTGATAATGTGAGTTTGGAAGAAGGTTCAATGTGTGAACCGGGGTCCACGCTTGTCGTCGAGCTAATATAGGTCCAGAAACAAATGTATTAGTTATTGGAGCAGGGCCCATAGGACTCGTGGCAATGCTTGCTGCTCATGCTTTAGGAATTTCAAGAATCGTGATTGTGGATGTTGAGGAAAGCGGGTTATCTGTTGCAAAGAAGCTTGGCGCAGATGAGATCATCAAAGTCTCAACGAATATTCAGGTGCAGATTCGTTTTAATAGCGCATACTAATCGAATGTGAGGTAATTTTAATTGCTAATTATTATTAATTTTTTTAAATTTAACTATAGGATGTTGTTATTTTAGGTTTAGATTTTTTGAGTTGAACGAGTTGTGTCAATGAGGGATACATGACAACAAGATAACCACATTGCGGCTGCTCATGCTTTAGGAATTTCAAGAATCGTGATTGTGGATGTTGAGGAAAGCCGGTTATCTGTTGCAAAGAAGCTTGGCGCAGATGAGATCATCAAAGTCTCAACGAATATTCAGGTGCAGATTCGTTTTAATAGCGCATACTAATCGAATGTGAGGTAATTTTAATTGCTAATTATTTTTTTTTTTTTTTTTTAATTTAACTATAGGAGGTTGTTATTTTAGGTTTAGATTTTTTGAGTTGAACGAGTTGTGTCAATGAGGGATACATGAAAACAAGATAACCACATTGCGGAAGGTCATCGATCACGTTGTACATTAGCATTAACCGGTTGAGGTTTCTATTCAAGGTAGGCATAGGCGACGTAATATTTTCTTCAAATTATTCCTCTTATTGGATATTTAATGAATATTTTTGTATCTTGATCTATTTTTCTGCAGGCCTTTTTCGGCGATGCAATTTGAGGCAACCATGTGTTCGGGAAGATGTGTTGTTTCTTAAAGCTGCAGGTATTATTATTTTTATGAATTACCTTATCATAAATCTAGGAACCTTAGGATTTGTGTAATCGGTTTAGGAGTAGTTTCAGTAAAGCTGATTATTTAAGTGGGCAATTTACAAGTGATTCTGGGACTGGCTTTCAGCTTACTGGACTGGATTCAAGTCCCCTGATCAGCTTTCACGTATCCGTAACACTGTGTAAGCATAAGCAATAGGTATACCGTATACGTTGTTCAGGTAACAGTGTCTACAGTGCCGTGTTCAAGCAGGATACATGACCCCGACCGATCTGCCACACAGTCATTATAAACCAGTATCCTGCTCATTTATTTGGTATACAGTACTCAAGTTTGATTTGAGCATGTCTGCAAATAAAGATGTTCTTGTCATGGCTTCCTTGGAAGTAGACCTCGCAAGCATTGAGCCAGGGACCAATATGACCATGATGTGGCGTTGGAAACCAGTTCTTATCAGGCGTAGAACCGACGATGACATCAAATTAGCCAGCAGTGTTGATGTGAACTTCCTTAAAGATATAGCTGTTGGAGTATGCAGTCATCTGGGTTGCATCCCGTTGCCTAATGCAGGTTACTTTGGTGTTTGATTTTCCGCTTTCCATGGATCACACTACGACATATATCTGGCATAATTCGCAAGGGCCACGCTCCTTACAATCTGGAGGTGCCTACTTATGACTACTAACGGTGAACGTATAAGATAACTTTTCCGTTGCTGGAGGTTTGATTCAATTACACAATGGGCGACCTCAGCCTTTGCAGTATGTAGTCAATGCAGCCTTCTTGGCTACTTTATGTAGCAACTATCTTGATGTTGCTCATACTTCAGGGTGTTTCTTTAAATTGATTGTACTGAGTGATTTTTATGTTATTTGCTTTAAAATTGTTGTTTATTAGTTTACTGCAAGTGCTTATTATTATTTATGTGGAACACAGGCCAAACTATGCTCCTACGCTGGTCATGAATATCGAACATAAGTTCAAGACAAGGACAGAGGTATCTTAAATTATTTATAGTAGATTAGATGTGCCATTACAATTCATTTGTATGAAAACTGATCAGTGTGGGTCGTATTTGTTTAGTAACAGGTCAATTGGGTAAATATATATATGTACCTATTTGTGCAAATCATAAAAAAATGCTTCATGTATGCATTTTTGGTATTACTTTTGAAAATAATCATAAAGTTTTAGGCGGCTCCTTTATCATTGGAGTGTATTGATATTCCATGTCCCATTGTTTGTATTCTTTTGTTAAGTTCTGACGTTATGTGTAAATCTGTAATTTGGATATACAAATAGCCGTATTCATCAATGCACGTTAGTAAATGTGATGGTTTAACAAGGCTGGGCCTATGACGGCTTGACCCGTTGCTCTTTTTCTCTAATCATGATATACTATATTCATGTTACTTAGACGACTTAATATTTTCATTATGTGTGTCCTATAATAATGATGACGGAAATGATTTGTCGAAAGTGGATTAGGCAAACAAGGGTGAAAATGTCAATGAGATGTTCTTTGATGTTGATGATCAAAATGATTCAATGCGCCACCTTAAGCTATTAAATAATGTAGCAGCTGGTTATAAGATGTGTCTACCCTATTGTTAATGAAGTGAAACAAAAATCAGTTATTTTGACATTAAAAAGTCAAACTAAAAATTCATTTTGACCTTAAAAATGAGTCATATCCTAACCCATTAATCTGTGATTGCCATCCTTTTGTGTAATTACTTGCCACCTGGTTAGTGCTAGAAAAAAGTAACATACTTTCATTTCCTTCAATACAAGAACTAACCAATGATTCAGTTTAACATGGTTAGAGTCACAAACCTTATAAATATTTGATTAGATTCATTTTTTGATGCTACATGCTAATTTCTAGGTAGAAACTGAAGTGAAAGTCTTATAGTCTCTTGACATCTCAATAAGTATGTTTTGCTACGAAGTTTGCAAGTTCAAATATTGTTGTAGTCATATATACGTCCAGGTGTGACTTTAGCTTTTGCCCGTAACTATATGATGCTATGTTTTCTGTTCTGTTATTTTATTGAATATATATGCCAAAATTATGACCTGTAATTTGGTTTGGAAGGTCAAATATTAGGGGGCTTAATCTTTCAAAATCATCAACATACATCTCCAATCTTTTAATGATGTTTGGATAAACAAGATCTTCTGATTGTACTGAATACTCAGTTTCATGCCAATGAGGGTTGCCAAATTTGAGGAATTATAGTCTTAGTTCTAGAAAACGTCAACCTTTTATTTGTCGTCACTCATATTTTAATATGAATTGAAATAAAAAGTCAAGAGTGAAGGCATCATCACAAGTGCTTTAATATTTAGTTTCTGTTTGTTGTCACCAAGATACTATCAGGAGGGAGTGTTGGTACTATTTGCGCAATACCGCGTATGGTCATTAGCCCGTCAAACAATAAGATGCCGTTTAAACTAAACCGAAGACAGTCCCTGTTCAAATTTGCTTCGGTATGACAATTAATAAAAGTCGAGGCCAAACGTTGTCTAAAGTTGGGTTGTTTCTTCAGAGGCCGGTTTTCTCTCATGGGGTGTTGATGTCTCAAAGGGTCAAAAGCAATAAAGGTTTGAAGATTCTATGTTGTGATATAGATGGAAAATAGGCAAATCCAACGACCAACAAGAAGCTTTATTTCACATTTGAACTAAAAACATATATCATTTATTAAGTTTTATTCCCTTTTATATGATTACCGTTCATTTCTTTCTGTTCTTTAATCACTCTATAAACATCTCACGATGTTCGCAATTAATTAACTGTTAATTTATTCCTTGAAAACTTACAAGGCGCGCCCGCCCATCGGGCGGGCTTCGATGACTAGCTATGGCTTGATCATAATTTTTTTTTTTTAATTATTTTACTTAATAACTGTTTATGCTCTTATTCAGATCCGACTCCCGAGTATATCAATCTAGGTAACTGTAATCAAGTATGTGAGCAATATAAGACAATAATAATTTTTAAAGCCAAGATCAGTAATAGCCTGATTTGTGTTTTTAGTCCATGGTGTCTAACTAATAATATATTCTATTATGTTGTCTAACTGAAGTTATAAATGTTACAGTAACGGATCAAAGTCAAGCGCTTCAATGAAATGTGCCGGCTGTCAAGGTTCTGGAATAAAGGTGTCAATCAAGAATCTTGGTCCATCTATGATTTAGCAAATGCAACATTGTAGTATCGTACCAACACTCTGCTAAGGATAACCACTTATATATCACTTCTGTGGCGCGAGTGAATTTTAGACCTCCACTCCCTCTGCCACCATTCAATAGGCTTGACTTTATAGCTTCTTCTTGCTTGAGCTGAGCACGTAAGCCAAGCCTTCACTTACTTATTCGTAGACTTTTCTGGAATATGCATCTCATAATTAATAAATTTTGAAAAATTTACTCCACAATGAATTGTTTTTAGCTTTATCTTGCTATATTTTATTTACTATAAAACTGTTACAATTATATAGCTGACAGGTTGATGATTCAAATATCGTCAAATTGCTAGAAGGACTTTGTTCAAATTGTGCATGGATGTTTGTATAGCCATTCTAAGCAAAAGGAATGTAAGAAAAAAATGGTACCTTTTAACTATTCAATAATTAATAACGACCAACTAATTTCCATTGTTAACGCATAAAAGAAAAAAACCATTCTTTTATATCTTATTATTCGTTAACTAATACCTTCAAACGATATTTATAAGTCATGTCCGCCCATCTTAAATTATGACTAAAAAAAATATAAATTTACACAACAAAACCAACCAAAATAATAATATAAAAAAATTAACAATAATCATATTGTAAATATAATTAAATTGTATATACAAATTAATTTCCGTGACATAATACTATCCAAACAACATGACTAAATTAAAATCTAAAATTAATCTAAAATACAAATAAATTAAAATGTATATATGCATATATTGTATATATGCATGTCTCTTTACCAATACATGATCAAATTAAAATGTAAAATTACAAGTCGTGCCCGCCCATCGGGCGGGCTTTGAAAACTAGTATATATATATATATATATATATATATATATATATATATATATATAATATATATATATATATATATATATATATATATATATATATATATATATATATATATATGAAATACCGATCAAATCCGTTAAAGGAAGCCTAATCAAAGCGGGCAAACAAGAAGATCTGACTGAGTTGATGATGGACCGGATCTCGAAAGGCGAGAGGCTTTCATAAAGACGTATGATAAACGGAGGGTCGAGAGCTAACCTTTGCGAAAGTCAATTACATCGATCCCTTTTCCAAACCCTAACTATAACTACGTAGTAGAGCCTGTTGAGTAATCTCCTTTCCTTGGTTGAGTTCCCCGCTTTGCCCTCCCTCTCTCTTAAGTTTCTCACTTCCCTCTCTCGTATGTATTTATTTAAAACTTCAAAAAATGTATATATATAACGTATGCATGGACGGACCTACATGAGAGCTGGATGTGGCACGGGCCACACCCGATTTCAAGTCACGAAGTGTAAAATTTGTAAGATTATATGAGAGAATATTATGTGAGAAGATATGAGAGAGTATTGAATGAGTTTATTATCTTATGCAAAGATACATTACATGGAACATATATAGCCATATAAAGACTATTCTAGATTATGGGCTAAGCCCATTAAAATATACAGGGTAACAAAATTTTTAGATAAGTGTCTTTTTTGGTATGTGCAACACCCAATAATAAATCTTTGTTACTTTCCTTTTTTTTTTTTTTTTTTTTTTTTTTTTTTTTTTTTTTATTTAAATTTTATGGTGCAACTTTAGTCCAAAAATTCTTAATGGTGCAAATTTTAGTACTTATGATAAAAGAAAATTTGTGCAAGACCCTCACGGAAAATTTTGTGCAACACCCTTATAAAATTTCTGAGTCCATCCCTGAATGTATGTGTATAAATATATATATAACGTATGTATTTATTTAAAACTTCAAAAAATCACAAAGATATAAATTATACCGCTTGATGGAAGTAGCCATTGAACGCAACGATAGCCGTGTTCGTAGGAGTCCATTTCGAGTTAACTTGATCTTTCGTGCGTGTGGTTCCCGGCATAAGGCTTTGATAATGTTTTAGAACTCGCTTCCAAAATCCCATTTTTGTTTGACGGTCGCCTACTTGTTTGTCCACTGAAATTTTAATCCAAGCCTTAGCTAACGGCTCCTCCTCCTCGGGCGTCCAATGCTTTTTATCATGTCTTTTAGGACGCGTTACCACCTCGGCTTCAACTTCTTCGGATTCTTCATTAATTGGTTGTGTCTCGGGTACCATGTCGACATGGTCAAAATTGTCATCATCATCACGAATGGGTAACGGAGCGTTTTCCCGTTCACGCCTTTTTGGTTGGCTTAACCGTGGTTCAAACAGGTCGAAGTGAGAAGACAATTGCGGGAGGGGTTGTTGGGTGTAGAAAAATAGTGGAGATTGAGGTTCGTACATTTGAGGTTCGTACATTTGGGGGCGGTAAACGGGTTGTGATTGAGAAGATTCGTATAATTGGGGGCGGCAAACGGGTTGTGATTGAACTCGATGACAAGATGCGCCCCTCGACACTCGTTTGGTATTTTTAGGCTCCCTATTTTTTTTATGCTCCATATATTTTTTGAAAAGTGATTGAAAAGGTTGAGTTTAAAGTTGGGTATGTGTGTTTGAGCAAAATGAATACATATATATATATATAGGGAAGGGTTCTTTTCAGAACCAAATAAAGGTACAGAACTGCGAGAACCGATCCTATCCATTAGATTTTATCATCAATGGCTGTGATTCACCATGGCATTTTTGTAATTAATTGCATGTATTTTTTTTCGTTTTTTTGTTTTTGGAGGGCAAATATGGAATTTTCTATATCTTTAATTTTGGCAACTGATCTCTTTACTTTTGAACTAGCACAAAATCAGGGGCAGTTAAGATTTTCTTCTCTAAAACGATCAAAACATATCGACTCTCAGAATTTTCCGGCATTCAAAAATCAAACTAAATCATATCTCCTACCAACTATAAAATCACGATTAGAATTAGGGTTTGAAGCTCAAAAGGCGGAGGGAAAAAAAACACAGCGGCAATTTTTTTATTAATCAATGGAAGGTATGTTTTCGATTTCTTGCGAGTCAAATGGTTAGTAGGTGTAAAAGTATATAATATTCAATGTGCGAAAATGGAAGGTAATCAATGGATGGTTTCATGTTATGATCAAGGAATGGTGTGTTTGTAGGATTAAGTCGTGCACATGTGTTTTGATATGAAATTTTGGGGTTAATTGTTTATACCGTTTTTTTAAGATGAAAGTTGTTGCGGAAAATAAAGTAATCTTGTAACGAGTTATACATGTGTTTTGATATGCAATTTTGGGGTATAATGTAGATGGATGGGTTGTTGTGATATGCAATTTTGGGATATATAGATGAATGAGTCTATTATGTGTCTATTTTTTAGGTATATCGATGGATGGGTTGTTGTGATATGCAATCTTGGGTTAATGTATATGAATGAGTTTTTGTGATGGTGGTTTAATGTATGTAGATGAATGAGTTGTTGTGGAAAAGAATGGTTCTTTGGGAATATGTGTTTTTTGAGGTATCCATTCTTTTATGTGTACATGTGTTTTTTGAGATGATTTATATGAAGTATTTGTTGTTAAAAAAATAATTTTGTAGAGAGATATACATGTGTTTTGATAATTGAGGTATACATGTCAGATGGTTTGATTATATTTGATGAGTGAATTTTGGTGTTGGTATGTTTTTGTTAATCATGTATACAGATGAATGAGTTTTGGTGTTGTTATGTGTTCATAGGTTTTCCAGATTTGTTACATAACATACATAGTCAGATGGTTTGATTATATTTGGTTTGTGTATGTTGGTGTTGATATGTTTTTGTTAATCATATATATAGGTGAATGAGTTTGAATTGTGTGAACATGTGTTTTAAAATTGTTATTATTCAATGGATGGTTTCATGCTCTGATTAAAATTGCATATCGCCTCAAATTTTGTATAAAATGGTTTAATGTAGATGATTGAGTTGTTGTGATATGCAATGCTGGTTTAATGTATATAGATGAATGAGTTGTTGTGAAAAGGGATGGTTCTTCAAGAAGCTGTGTTTTTTGAGGTATCCATTATTTGATGTGTACATGTGTTTTTTTAGATGATTTGTATGAATTAGTTGTTGTAAAAAAAAAATAATAATCTTGTAGAGAGTTATACATGTGTTTTGATACTTGAGGTATACATGTCAGATGTTTTGATTAAATTGGATGTGTGTATTTTGGTTTTGATATGTTTTTGTTGATCATGTATATGTATGAATGAGTTTGAATTGTGTATACATGTGTTATGAGAGAACAATTGTAATTGATTAGTAAAAATGGAGCATCAGGAAGCTGTTTTTTTTTAGGTATCCATTATTTGAGGAATACATGTGTTTTTTGAAAAGATTTGTATGAAATGCTTGTTGTGAAAAAGTGTAACTGATTATTAAAAGGGTAGAATGTGTTTTCAATTGTGTATACATTTGCGAAAGTGGTTTGATTACTAAAAGGGTAGACTGTCTTTTTAGTACGATAGTGCAAAAGTGCTTTGATGTATACATGTGCAAAAGTGTAGACTGTCTTTCAATTGAGTTTGAATTGTGTATATAGTTGGAATGAGGTATTATTACGATGAGTAATTTTAAAATACGTGTAGTTTAAAAGTACTCATCCTTTAATCTTGTATATGTGTTTATACAACAGCATTGTAACTAAAAGTGTAACTGTAGTTCTGAGGTATACATGTGTAAAAATAAATGTATACATTTGGTATGAAGTATAGTTCCATACATGTATTTTTACAACATCAATATAAGTAAAAGTATAAGTGTAGGTCTTAGGTATACATGTGTAAGAATACATGTGATTGGCTCATTTACAAACAAGCCGGAAATCCAAAGGCTGAGTTATACATGTGTAATGTTAAAGGATTTGAAATAGCGTTGGTTAAGGGGTGTTTGGTAGATAGTTGTAAATGGGTGAAAATGCGTAGAAACTGTTCATTTGCAACTTAGAAATTTTTAATCTGTTATACTTGTAGAATATTTAAGTTTTTGACAGCAGGCATTTAGTGATTTTGATTGTTTTTGTAGTGTTTTAGTATTATAGTGCAAAAGTGCTTTGATGTATACATGTGTTATTAGAGAAAAATTATAACTGATTCCTGATAGTGTTGAATGTCTTTTGAATTGAGTAATAATAAATAACCGTTGTAATAAATAAACGTTGTTATGAAATGCATTAGTTTGAAATGCATGTGTAAAAATACATGTATTTGTACACCAGTAGTGTAACTAAAACTGTAAGTATAAGTCTGATGTATACTTGTGTAAAAATACATGTGTTGTTGCAAAGGTACATGTGTATTCTAAAATTTAAGTTGTTCTGAACGATTGTCGAAAATGCATGTGGTATGTGAAAATACATTTGGTGTGCAAATAATACATGTGTTATGCAAAAATGCAGCTGTTGTAACTGATTAATCTGATGTATACATGTGTTATTAGAGGAAAATTGTAACTGATTCGTAAAAGATGTATAAGGTTTTTTTAGTAGTGTAATTATGAATAGAAGTTGTTGCGTTAAATTGTTGTGTCAACAGTATTTTGATAAGTTCTCTTTAATTTCATAGGAACACCGTTGCGTTGGACTAAAACAAGGGTTACCGTTAGCAGGAATGTGGAAGTATCACCAGGAAATAGAGGTTAGTTGTGTTTAGTTTGTGATTATTTATTGGCACACTTTGTTTGTAGGAAAGTGTTTTAAAAAAGAAATAAACGAATGCAGTGTCTCCTCGTACAAAAGGAAAGAAGCGAGCTGCTGGTAGTGTTGTTATTAAAAATAACAAGAAACATAAAGGTATACATCTGTCATTGTTAAAATATATTTTTATTTTAAAAAAACAATGAAAAGAAAAGTAATAATCCTTTATATTTAATAATAACTTGTTGCAGGGGAAAAAACCAAAGAAGCTGATGTGGCTGGTCCATCATGCATATATACAGAGAGCGAAATAGGAGCTAATGAGAGTAAAACATCAAAGAAGCCGAAAGACATCTCTACCACTTTGAGAACACGGTCTAGCCCACACCCTTTATATTTAGCTATAGCAACATTGAAAGCTAACCAACAAGCTTGTGTTGCCTCATTGGGATTTGGCAATTTGCTTGATTTTAAGGTTGATGGGATACCTTCGAGGCTGGGTTTCTATGTGGTTAATAACTTTGATGGTGAGAGAATGGAGATTAAGTTGGACAGAGGTTCTGTTGTTGTGGATGGTGAAACAGTTAGTGAAATGCTAGGTTTGAAGAATGAGGGTGAAAATATTATGGATGCTGAGGTGACAGATAATGAGGAGATGATAATGGAGTGGAAGAAGCAGTATGATAATGAGGAAGATAAGATAACACCAAATGCTGTAAAGGGAATGATACGTAGTACCAACTATGGATATTTGTTATTCCGATGTTTCTTAGTTTTTTTTTTATCAATTCTACGACATTAACACTTTACTGAAATTTTTACAACATCAGTTTTTTTAATTTACATGTTGTTGCTTATTATAAATATATGTGTTATAATTTTGTTTATTACTTTACATGAATTTTCGTTGACAAAAAGTGTAACTATAAGTTTTTAATTTGATTATCACTTAGCTACACATACCTTTTCTCTTATGTGCACAAATGCATTTACGTTTGCATGTCAATTTACATTGTACCTATACAGTAAAATACATGTGTTTTATCAAGTATTTGTATTTGTAAACCAACCTTTTCTATTTAGAATAATTTTGTAGAAGAAATATAATTCTTGTTTTAAGTTTCCTGAAGTCAATTATAAGTAATAAATGTGTTTTGATATGTCTTTGTGTTCACAATTTCATCAACTGATTATAACCATTACTGGTGTTATTTTTTTATCCAACACTTTACATTTAGTGGACCTAAATAGAACAAACAAACCTTTTTTTGCTAGTTAAGATTTGTACTAGTACCACTAATACAAATTCCATAGTCCGTTTGTTAGTAATTCCGTGTACATCTGTTTTGCTAATTTGTTTAAAAGGAATACATATGTTTTCATTTATTCTAGTTTAACCAATCCAACCCATTGTATTCAGGATACCTATTTCAAAAAAAAAAAATACCTTTAATTTTTTGTTTTTACTTACTTGTTCATAAGTAACACATGTGTATTACATCCGTGCACATGTGTTTTAATACATTGTTTATAACAAATACATGTGTTATTATTTGTTCTAACTTTAAACTAAGTTTAACCACTAGCAAAACCAACCAAAAATTACCTTATACAGTTTCATCAAAAAAACTTGTTATCTTAATTTTATATAATACATGTGCACACTCACTTATCATCCACTCACACACATTCATTATACTGGTAACTACCAACAAATTACTGACTTTGTGTAAAACAATACTAACAAATTTGCAACCATCCGAAATTTTTTTTAACAAACCATCATAACTAAAAAACACATAATTAAACTTGATGTTCAACAACCAATAAAACATGTCTCCTACGAAATTTAAAAAAGCAAGTTCAAAATACCAATTCAGATGCCACCATCATAATATTCTAACCTTAACCATCTAAAAAAAGATAACATGAACCAAAACAATTGTTTCCATACTGTTTGCTTGTTAATTACCCGACATCATACCATATACCTCTCCTATCCTCAAATTGCAACCAGAAAGCAGAATCTTCGCTGCATACTTGATTCTCAACTTGTTCAACTGTGCTATCTGCTTGCGCGCATCATTCATCAGTCCACATTCATACTTCTCAATTGGTTCTCTGGTTATCAGTTGGTACTAGACACATGAAACACGTTCTTCTACCTTTATATTATCTGTTAGTATTTACATAAACTGTAAATGAAACACATGTATTATCAAGACTTACTATCAGTTAGTAATTAAAATTCAAGATCGTTGACAAAAATCATGTGATGAAAAATAAACAATAAACATATAACGTTTGTGAAAACACATGTATATGTTAACCTGTTAATTACCAGAATCATGTGATGAAAACAAAATTCTAGACAACGTTAAATACACATAAACAATATGATATTGGAAATTAAAGAAAGTATAAGAGTTATAATTACCAGAATGACCATCATCATCAGAGTTAACAATGGCATCAATGTTTTCAGATAGAATAACATCATGCGAAGGTGTTTCAGCATGTTTTTCGTTGATTTCAACTGGCACATTCGGATGATCTTGAGCAGTTTTTTCACGTGTGGAATCCATTTGTGTGTGTGTGTTTTTTTTTTCAATTATGATGTTGATAAAGTAACTGGTGATGATCGTGTTGAACATAAGAAAGTTTTAGGGTTTGATACTGAATATATGATTTGCTGTAACATGTAACCACTTCCTAAAAAAAAGGATAAAATACATATTCTAATTAAATGTGGATATTGTAAAATACCGAAAATGCCCCTACGAATATAGGATAATAATAATTAAATTATAATTATTTATCTAAAATCTGATTGGTCCTTGCCAGTTCTCCGCAGTTCTGTACCTTTTTTTGGTTCTGAAAATAACCCTACACTATATATATATATATATATATATATATATATATATATATATATATATATATATATATATATATATATATATATATATATATATATAAATAGCCGTTTGACTCCTAAATATTGTTCCAACGTTCCAATTTTCTTCCCTTTTCCCGTGCGTGATTCGATACCGCAGAAACCATCACTCATTCCATACCGCATGACCGGCGGCGGTGTTCCCGTGCAAGATCCCATACCACAGAAGCCATACCGTGGGTGATGCCAAACCCCCTAAACAAGTTGCAACTTTCTAAATGGTTTGCTAATAGTTGCACCTTATGTTAAAAGTCCATGACTAGAGGTTCAAGCATACATTTCCCAGATCTTAGCCACCTATTTTCCCAAACGTCAACACGACTTCATTATGAAGCCTGGTTTATCATCAACTGTAACAACGAAGAAACAAAATCAGATACCTGATGCTTAGGACCACCATTAGAATGCATAAAACCAGCAAATAAAATGTATATGTCAAAAAGGCCCTAGGCAGAGTTATAACCAGCAAATAAGCCACATGTGAGTAAGTTGGGTCACCGTGCTTTTGCTTTTAAGAGCAGTATAGTATCACATTTTAGTGTTAACATCTTCGAAACTTATGAATTTGACTGCATGGTCTTCAAGAACTATATATCAAGACCATCTCCAATTGACTTTTGTTTTAACACAAACAAGATAGATGAAATCCAACATTATACTTTATAGAGGGGATAAAAGAGGTGTAGCATAACGTCAGTCTAAAAGAATCCCAGTTTAAGTACCTTTTACATGCATTAATGTCCAACTCTGAACAACAACAAATGAAGCCAAAAGTTTCGATATATTTGAATTATAAAATCCATCTAATTCGAAACTAATATCAACATACTAGAATTCAATTGGACTGCAATATCAACATACGAGGTCGCTAAAAAGAAAAGTTATCTAAAGTTCTTAACCCCATTTTTCTACCTTTGCTAAACATCCTATCCAGCTCCATCTTCTCTACACATGTCAGCACCGTTTGCCTATATCTCAACATCAGAATCACCATCATTTTAAGCACGATGTAATCTCATAACACCACTTAACCTATCAACGAGGTCTATTATATATAGATAATTATGAATGAACTCGTCAGCACCTTTAACATAGGCGTTACAAATCTTCTAATTTGTAGTGGCCTTCGAGACCATCAATAAACAAGTTGCAACTTTGTAAGTGAGTTATTAGTTCTAGTCTCAAATGGGTTTATTTTAAGTCCAATAGTCCATAAATCTAAACCACCTGTCTTTCCAAATGTCAACAAGATGATTAGTTACAAAGCGAGGATTATGATCATCTATGTATCCCGAACAACAGAAATACAAAAAAAGAGCTCATGATGAGAACTGAAAATGAATTCAAAACACAATTCATATGTCATAAGCCAAGACCGCTAACCATATACACGAGTAGAGTAGTAAGTAAGATTCTACTTTATTCAACCTAGTCACATATATTCCCCGCTAATTAATATTCTAAACCAACCTATTCATCCAAGTGTCAACCAAACTCGTTATCACTATAATTGATATTTGAACACAATTCATATATCGTAAGCCAACCGATTAGGTAAAACACCACAAACCAAAATTCTAAATTATATTCTAGCAAGTTTGACAGCCGAACAACTAGTCATCAATATTCTTCCCAAATATTAACATAGTCAGAAATATTCTACCCAAAGTTCAACTCGCTCATCAAACTCTACAAAGCTACGAGATCACTAAATGAAAAGGCATCTTAACCTATGTTAAGTCCATGACTAAACCACCTATTTTTTGAAACGCAACAAGACAATACGTTGTAAATCCTTGTCTATCATATTAAATGTGTGTTGCGCAGTACATTCCAAAGACAAGCGCCTAACGAGAATTAAAAATAATTTTTCAAACACCCAATTCATGTCATAAACTAACCATAATCATATACTACGTAATACTCTACTGAAGGATTCAACATACTCATATTCTACCCAAAATTTCAACCTGCTAAACTCGATACTCAAAATTATGAGATTACTAAACCACAATTCGTATATCATAAGCCAATACCATTAATCATATAGTAAGTAATACTCTACTCAAAGATTCAACATAGTCGCATGTACTCCCAGCTACACTCTACAAAGGGTGTTTTTGGCAGAAAGTGAGAGCATTTTAGAGCCACTAGCAATTAACATTTAGCATTATTACTACCAAGCTCGTTTGGAAGGAAGCATATAGCATTTATAAATCTATAAAAACGCTAGTTTCTCAATGCTCTTTGAATAAGCATTTAGCATTACGTCATTTTACACATTAAAATTACAGCTAGGCGCTAGCTAGCTACAGCTACTCTACCAAACATTTTATAAGGATGAGTTATTCAAGCCCCCCTATAGGGGGGTGTTGACTTTTGGCATGCTGTCGCCGCTTGTACTGTCTGCTTTAAAATTTGTACTTATTGACTAAAATAGGCGGTCCCCACATAGTAGGGGGGCTTGTATAGTATTCTACCAAACCCTTTTATAAATTAAACTGCTAACTTCAACAAACACACCCAAAGTTACCTATCACTAAAACGGAAAGTTACCTGAATACCATACATTCCTACTCTTCATCTCTGTCATCTTCACTCTCCTCACTCACCTCCTCCAAGTCATCACTAGAGAAATCATCGACAGCCCCCCCAACCTTACAAATCGCAAACCCGCCCTCGTCCTCATTCATAGTAATAAACTCCGTCATACACCAATCAGTCTTCTTAAGCACCCCAACATCAACATCCCCTTGATAAAACACAAACCGCATTTCTCTCCCAATCACATTTTCATCAAAAATCTTACAAATATATCCAAAATCCGAAACCTGTTTCCATATCCCAATCTTTCCACCCAAAACTCGACGGTTAATCTCGCTACTTCCCTCGAAAGGATGGCGAGGAGTGTAAATGACGTACTCTTTAGTTCGTTTGATGACGGGTTGGATGTTTTGGAGGAGGGTTGATGGGTTGTTTGAGTATAGGTCGAGGTGTGTGACTTGGTGTTTTGAAGCTTGTGGTTTAAGATGAGAATCAGATCAGTATTGGTTGGATCAATTGAGTGGGAGTGGTCGGACGGCCATGGTGTTTATCAGTTGGTGACGGTCATTATGGTGTAGAAAAATGGATCAATGTATAAAATGTCAATATGCGAGTAATTTTGTTGTTTTGCTTTAGGCATACGGTGCTCACACACGTGGTCCAAACAATTTGATTGAATCATGTGTTTATGAGTTTGCTTGTATGTTATTGTATTGGAATTTGAAGTGTGAAATTAGAGGGGGGGACTTTTGATTCATTTAGTTGTAAATTGGCCAATTCTGGTTTGGGTTTCTCTTATGACGGGTCAAACAGGGGAAAAGGAATGAGGTGGTTTTTAAGGGAATAGTTTGAACGTGTCGAAAGTCATATTTAGATGCAGGAAGGCTTTGAATTATATGGATAGAATCATCATACTGCTGCCTTCTTGTGAATGATAGTTGTTAACTGTTGTATTTCTCTTTTAGGAACTCGCATGTTTTTGATATATCATTATGCCAGAAGGCTAAATTAAGTTTAGGAGAACATTTATTTTGATATTTGTCATTTTTGGCCGAAACGATTCACAAATGACTAAATGGTTCATAAATTAGAAGAATTAGATAGTCCCAATTTTTATTAGGGGGAGGTTGGCATTGTTTTTTCAAAGCGGTTAGGAAAAATCAGAAGAATTAGATAGTCCAAATTGGGTGGTAGGTAGGAGATAAACTTCAGATGTGTTGTGCAGAACAATCAGATAACTAGGCGGCAACACAAACAAAACTGGCTTGGCTGTAGGAGGTATTGTTGGGATAATTGGACGCGTTGTTTTAGGGAAAAAAAGTGCTCTAAATACAGGCACACACACAGGCACAAAAGTAATGCAAAAGTAAATTGTGGAGAGAAAATAAAGAACAAATAGGATGTACTGATCGACTTAGGTCCACTACTGCACTAGCGAGTCATTTGAATTTTATATGAGATTAAGGCTTACAATTCTGGCGTCTCCTTATATTCATGTCTTTTTGTTTGAAGTTGTAGTCACTTATTTTGGTATCCGGTAAAATATGTTATGTAAGGATTTGACCTGCAAAATGACAAATAAAGAATCAGATTATCAGACTCAATTTTAAACTATTATTGTTTGACCCGTAAGTTGTTGGCCGTAGAATTTTGTTTATAATAGCACACGGTTCCTGATTTTACTTATTTTCTTGACTCAAGTGGAAATACAGGTCAAACGGGTCTTGGTTCAACTGGTTCGGGTTGGGTCAAGATTGCCAAGTTTATGTTTACTCAAATTCAATAGCTTTGCGAAACACTTTTAAGAATGGGCTTAGCAGGTTTGTATTTGACCGTCACTGTAGTAGTAGTCAAAAGTATGGAATTAACATAGCACTTTTTAATACGATTCAATTTTGTTGTGTATACACACACTGTCTAATACGTTCTAACTGCAATTTTTTTTGACAGATTGTTTCACGCAGCATTCTAAAAGTATTTGATTCTAAAGACTAGTACCAGATCATGATGTTTCAGAATTTGAAATAACTTGTTCCAGAAATTTTGTTGTTCCAGAATTTGTAACTTGTTTCAGAATTTGTAACTAGTACCACATCATGATGTTTCACAATGACTGTTGGTGTAATTTTATAAATTTGGGGTATGTGTGTTTGTTGTTGTACAACACTTTTATGTAATATTTGATTTTTTTAATTCCAGAAATTGTTAAAACTTGTTTTGAAAACGGACGAAAACATATGAAAACGTCTGAAAACGGACAAAAACGTATAAAAACGGACGAAAACGTATAAAAACGGATGAAAACATATGAAAACGTATAAAAACGGACGAAAACGTATGAAAACGGACAAAAACGTCTGAAAACGGACGAAAACATATATAAACGTATGAAAACGGACAAAAACGTAAGAAAATGACGAAAACGTACAAAAACGGACGAAAACATATAAAAACGAACTAAAACAGACGAAAACGTAAAAAAAACGGACGAAAACGTATGACAATGGACAAAAACATATGAAAACGGACAAAAACGGATGAAAACATTTGAAAACAGACGAAAACGTAAAAAACGGACGAAAACGTATGAAAACAGACAAAAACGTTTGAAAACGGACGAAAACGTATAAAAACAGAAAAAAAAAAACGTATAAAAACGGACGAAAACGTTTGAAAACAAACGAAAACGTCTGAAAATGGATAACAACGTAAAAAAATGGACAAAAACGTCTGGAAACGGACGAAAACGTATGAAAACGGAGAAAAATGTTTAAAAATAGACCATAACGGACGAAAACATCTGAAAACGGACGAAAACGTATGAAAATGGACGATAACGTTTGGAAACGGATGAAAACGTATGAAAACAGCCGAAAACGTATGAAAACGGCCGAAAATGTATATAAACGTAAGAAAAATGACGAAAACAATAAAAATCGTAAAAACGTTCAAAACGTATAAAACGTAAAAAGTGCACAAAAACGTGAATTTTTTTTTAAAAAAACATGAATTAAAAAAAATATAAAAAGACAAAAAAATGTGAATAAATAATAAAGACAAAAAGTCAAGAAAAAAGCATGGACTTAGGTTAACATGTTAAATCTTATGTTAATCCCCACCATTAGATCAAACTAGATGGATGGTGGGGATTTGTCCCTTGGTATGTATGGATTTGTGGGTAAGCAAAATAAAGTGCCTCTTTATTGTGAGAGTTGGAAGGAAGATCTAAGCATTATCAAACATGAGTTGAGATCAATATAAATCTCATATTTGTCATATATTAAAAGAACCAATATTAGTCATACATTTTTCATCTAAATTAATAAAAAATCATTTTTCACCATTTTTTTAAAAAAAAAACATATCTTGCAAACGATAAATCTTCAATCTACAAAAATTACACCATCGCGACGAAAATTAAATTATCTATCTATATATATGCACTTCTCTATACTTTCGACGAACTTTTTTTTTTAAAATTTTCGCCCAGAAAAATCACATATGATTTGTAAAAATCACATGTGATTTGTAAAAATCACATGTGATTCGTAAAAATCAAATCACATGTGATTTTTACAAATCACGTGTGATTTTTCTGGGCGAAAATTTTGAAAAAAAATATTCGTCGAAAGTATATAATAATGCATATCTATAGAAAGATAATTTAATTCTCGTCGCGATAGTATGATTTTTTCGCGTAACGATTAACAGTTTGCTAGATATTTAATTTTTAAAAAAATTGTGAAAGTTTATATTTTTTGTTTTGATAAAAAAAAAATGAATAGTTAGTATTAGTTTATTACATCTATGACAAATATGAGATCTATATTGAACTTTTGCCTATCAAACATAAAAAATAATACATTGGTTGACTTTTGTTATCAATGTCAGAAAACCAAGTGATGTGTCAGAAAACCAAGGAAACTATATGACTTTTATTAAAACCTTTCCCTAAAGGTTTCAAATATTGTTTTGTATCCGAAAACTCAAACCAAACAACTTATTAATGTCAAATCAAATTCAAAACCATTCCATGCCCTCAAACCAAACGGGCCCTAAGATTTAAATTTAGATTTTGATTTGAATTTGAATTTAATGAGGATTGAGAAAAATATTTAATTTTATATTATATTGTATAATATAATTTGTTTTTTATTAAAATATATAAATTTAGATCTAGTTTATTATTATTTTAAAGTAATAACTAAGTGGAAGATAAGTCCTACTAATTTTATGTGGTTGAGAATACAAGCAATTTACTTTTCCAGAAATATATATACTACTCCCACCCATGGTGTAGGGAATTGCAAAAACCCACTGCATAGGGTATTGGGGGCCCACTTAAACCTTATCCCTCCATACCAAATAAATTAGAGGCCGTTTGGTTTGTTGTCATGAATCACAATAGGTATAGTTATAGATATATGTCAGAATGACAATGAGTATATCATTTCCAATAATGTTGTTTGGAAATAAAAGAAAGTGGGCCCAAGTAATGATAATAACAAGTTTTTTTTGTACATCAAATAAAGTAAGTGGGCCCAAAGGAATGGTTTTTTCAAACCAACCTCATCACCTATCTATGAGGAATCCTTTATAATTTGGTATCCTCAAACTCATTTACACATATCAAAACATAAACAATCATCGTAATTTCTATTCTTTTCATTTCATACCCTCAATTCAAACTGCACCTAAGTTAGCTTCAATCTATTTCTTTAAGTAAAAAACCGGATAACAAACGCACCCTTATATTATAGGGAGAATTGCAAATATACCCACTAAAACTCAAAAACTTGCATATTTACCCAAAATACAAGTTTTCAATGCATGATTTACAATGCAAGTTAAGCATGTTTTGGGTATATATGCAAATATGCAAGTTTTAGTGGGTATATATGCAATTGCCCCTATATTATAAAGATACTTTTCAAAATTTCCATGGTAATATAATCTTTAAATATTATTACCACCATCTAAATTTTACACTTTTTTTTTTTCAAATACCATCAACTTTCTCAAAATGATCGGCTATAGCCGGTTATCAAGTACTCCCTCCGTCTCAATTTATTTGTCAGGAGAGAGAAAACACAAAGTTTAATAAAAGTGAGGCCACTTTAATTTTCAACCATTAAAATAGAATATTCCTCCTTTAAATTCTCTAGTTTTTACTAAATAAGGAAAATGGACAATTAATTTGAGACATCCATAAAAGAAAATATGAACAATTAAATTGAGACGGAGGGAGTACAAAATACTGGCACATCAGTGGCTTAGCTGGTCAATTTTTCCACCCATTTCCCATTTGAAATTTCTTTTTTTCCACCTAGATTTTAATATATAAACATTTCCATGTCACCCCTACCTAGTATAATTTCTATCTCATTGTTTCCTTCACATATGTTTTCATCCGTCACCATACATTGTTTTCCTCTCTCTTTCATTCTCGTATTCATTCTATACCAATCAAGATCAAGAAAAACTTTGGTCATCATTTTTTTTGGCACAAGACACAAACTCAATTAGATCACAGGAAGCAAAACACAATCATTTCTTTACAATATCTCAACATCAATCTCTTGGTACATGTTTTCTCCCTTAAATCGAAAGAAGATCATTTATGTCAAAATCATTGATAAAGAGTGTTCCTTGTAAATCTTTAAGGTCATGGATAAGTTGTTGTGGTTTTTTTTTTTAATTTAATTTTATTTTATTTTTTTATTTATTTTTAATTGATCGATGATGGGTTTTCTTATCCTTTGAAAAAGTTACCATTTTGAAAACCTTAGATCTGAAAATCTCATTTTTTGTTTTGTATAGTTTTATGTTTCGATTGTTGAGAGAGGGAGCTTTACGTTGGTTTCCAGAGTGTTGCTTGGATCACCATCACTATATCCCAGCCAACCAATGTTGATGTTGTGAAGTTTAAGAAAGATGTTAATAATGTGACGGTGGTCATGCAACATAGTAAGTAGTAAATCAGGAGTATTTATACGGTGATGGTGAGAGATGTAACACGTTGATGAAGGGGTATGTTTTTATAGATCTGATTTTGGATCTTGATATAATGTGGGTTTGGTTTTTTATAATGTGATGATTGATATGTTTGGGAAGTAAAGCAGAGGAGTTGTTTGAAGAAATGAAATTGGTTACTGGAATACTCGTCGGAGAAGATGATTGTTGCCGGAATACCCGTCGGAGAAGATAGTAGTTCCCGGAATACTCGTCGGAGAAGAAGGTGGTTTTGCGGAATACTAATTGGAGAAAGTGGTGGTTTTGATATTTTTGTTACTGATTTGTTTGAGCATTTGATTTGATGTTTTTAAATCAAAAGTTGAAATGTGAGTATTTTTGTTACAAGTGAGTCACTTTATTTGTGCATACTCTTATTTTGGTGTTTACCAAAGGACAAATTCTCACCATCCATCTAGTTTGATTTAAGGGGGTTGGCATTGTACACGGGATGGCCTCTGCGGTATGTGATCATGCACGGGAACACCGCCGCCGGTCATACGATATGGAGTGAGTGATGGTTTATGCGGTATCGAATCACGCACGGGAAAAGGGAAAAAAATTGGAACGTTTGAACAATATTTGGACCGTTAGAGTCAAACGGCTATTTTTTTTTTATTTTTTTTTATATGTATTCATTTTGCTCAAACACACATACCCAACTTTAAACCCAACTTTTTCAATCACTTTTCAAAAAAATATATGGAGCACAAAAAAAATAGGGAGCCTAAAAATATCACACGAGTGTCGAGAGGCGCATCTTGTCACCATACATTTTTCAATCACTTTTCAATAACAATCCGTTTACCGCCCCCAAATGTACGAACCTCAATCTCCACCATTTTTCTACACCCAACAACCCCTCCCGCAATTGCCTACTCACTTCGACCCGTTTGAACAACGGTTAAGCCAACCAAAAAGGCGTAAACGGGAAAGCGATCCGTTACCCATTCGTGATGATGATGATGATGAAGATTTTGACCATGCCGACATGGTACCCGAGACACAACCAATTAATGAAGAATCCGAAGAAGTCGAAGAAGTTGAAGTCGAGGTGGTAACGCGTCCTAAAAGACATGATAAAAAGCATTGGACGCCCGAGGAGGATGAGGCGTTAGCTAAGGCTTGGATTAAAATTTCAGTGGACAAACAAGTAGGCGACTATCAAACAAAGATGGGATTTTGGAAGCGAGTTCTAAAACATTATCAAAGCCTTATGCCGGGAACCACACGCATGAAAGATCAAGTTAACTCGAAATGGACTCCTATGAACACGGCTATCGTTGCGTTCAACGGTTACTTCCATCAAGCGGTATAATCGTGACATGAAGTTCGTTATTGAGCCGCATGACAATATCCCAGACCCGGCTTTTAAAGAATTCGTCATCACTAGAAAACGCGAGATATGCGCCAAATACGGTTGGCCGTGTAGTTTGTAGGATTTAATGTTTTTAAGTTAAGTTTTAATGTTTTTACGTTAGTTTTAATTTAGTTATTTTAGTTATTTTATGTTTTTTAGTAATATTTTATGTAATGTTTTTTATTTTTAATGAAATTTTAGTTTTTTTTTTTTTTTTTTTTTTTTTTTTTTTTTTTTTTTTTTTAAAGAAAATTGTAGTGAGTGATGGGATGTAGTGTGGTATGGTGATGCCAACAAAATTTGAGAGTGTAGTATAAAAAAGTAAGGGAATGATGTGGCATAAGGGGATTGGTTGGGAGTGAGTGATGGGATGCAGTGTGAGTGATCCATTGCCAACCCCCTAATAGTGGGGTTAACCTAAGATTAAATATGGAAACTTAAGTCCATGTTTTTTTTCCTTTGTCTTTGTCTTTTTGTCTTTCTTATTATTCACTTTTTTTTTCTTTTTCTTTTTTTTTTTCTTCTTTTTTTTTTTTTTTTTAATTCACGTTTTTTTTTAAATTCATGTTTTTTTTCCGCTTTCATACGTTTCCGTCTGTTTTCATATGTTTTCGTCCGTTTTCATGTGTTTTCGTCCGTTTTCATACGTTTTTGTCTGTTTTCGCACGTTTTCATACGTTTCACCCGTTTTCATACGTTTTTGTCCGTTTTCATACGTTTTCGTCCGTTTTCTTACGTTTTCTCCCGTTTACGTCCGTTTTCATACGTTTTCGTATGTTTTCTTACATTTTCGTTCGTTTTCATACTTTTTCGTCCGTTTTCGTGCGTTTTCGTTCGTTTTAATACGTTTTCATCCGTTTTCTTTCGTTTTCGTCCATTTTTCATACGTTTTCATCCGTTTTTAGAAGTGTTTTTACGCTTTCATACATTTTCGTCCGTTTTCATACATATTCGTCCGTTTTCTTACGTTTTCATCCGTTTTCTTACGCTTTCGTCCGTTTTCATACGTTTTCGCCCGTTTTCATCCGTTTTCATACGTTTTTGTCCGTTTTCATACGTTTTCGTCCGTTTTCTTACGTTTTCGCCTGTTTACGTCCGTTTTCATATGTTTTCGTCTGTTTTCTTACGTTTTCGTCTGTTTTCTTACGTTTTCGTTCGTTTACATATGTTTTCGTTCGTTTTAATACGTTTTCATCCATTTTCTTTCGTTTTCGTACATTTTTCATATGTTTTTGTCCGTTTTCAGACGTGTTTTTATGCTTTCATACGTTTTCGTCCGTTTTCATACATATTCGTCCGTTTTCTTACGTTTTCATCCGTTTTCTTACGCTTTCATCCGTTTTCATACGTTTTCGCCCGTTTTCTTACGTTTTCGTCCGTTTTCGTCCGTTTTATTTCGTTTTCGTCCATTTTTCATACGTTTTTCGTCCTTTTTCATACATTTTCGTTTGTTTTCATACATATTCGTCCATTTTCTTACGTTTTCATCCGTTTTCATTCGTTTTCGTCTGTTTTTAAATGTTTTTGGCCATTTTCAGACGTTTCAAAATATCACAAGTGATATTCTTTGATATTCAGAATATTCTGTGATATTCAAAATATTTAAAATATCACAAGTGATATTCTGGATATCACAAATGATATTCTGAATATCACTTAAAATATCACTTGTGATATTCAGAATATCACAAGTGATATTCTGAATATCATAAGTGATTTTCTGAATATCACATGTGATATTCTGTGATTTTCTGAATATCATAAGTGATATTCTGTGATATTCTGAGTACCACAAATGATATTCTGAATATCATAAGTGAAAACGAACGAAAACGTAAGAAATCGGATGAAAACGTAAGAAAACAGATGAAAACGTAAGAAAACGGACGAATACGTATGAAAACGGACAAAAACATATGAAAGCGTAAAAACAAGTATGAAAACGGACAAAAACATATGAAAAATGGATGAAACGAAAGAAAACGGATGAAAACGGGCGAAAACGTATGAAAACGAACGAAAACGTAAGAAATCGGATGAAAACGTATGAAAATGGACGAAAATGGGCAAAAACGTAAGAAAATGGACGAAAACGGATGAAAGCGTAAGAAAACGGACGGATATGTATGAAAACGGACGAAAACGTATGAAAGCGTAAAAACACGTCTAAAAACGGACGAAAACGTATGAAAAATGGACGAAAAGGAAAGAAAACGGATGAAAACGCATTAAAACGAACGAAAACGTTTGAAAACGGACGAAAATGTATGAAAACGTAAGAAAACAGATGAAAACGTATGAAAACGGACGTAAACGGGCGAAAACGTAGGAAAACGGACGAAAACGTATGAAAACGGACAAGAACGTCTTATACATTAACATTTTTTTATGAAATATCACAAGTGATATTATACATTAACATTTTTTTATGAAATATCACAATTGATATTAGACATGTCATATTTTACCAGGGTGAATAAACTCTTTTACCCAAAAATATTATACATGTCATATAATATAGTTTAACTAATAAGCATTTTAAATTATCATCAACTTAAAAAATTACAACTAATACAACTTTAATATGAAGCAATCAGATAAACAAAACACATCAAACGAGTTTTGAATATCATTTTTTTTTTTTTTTTTTTTTTTTTTTTTTTTGCTATTTTCAACAACTTATATGAATTAAGCGTATTGATTTAAAGGTTCAAAAATTATGTGTGATATATAGTTGGAAAGCTTAGAATATGTACTTTTCAATACAAAAAAAGTTCAATCTTTTGGAGTTATAAATTAATACTTATGCTCGTTTTATGACAGCATATTAAGCGTTCAAACATACAGATTATTGTTATATCACATGTGATACGTCAAGCGAGTTTGACTTAAAAAAAAATTATTTCCCTTAACTCTATGCACAAACTGTATTGATCTAGGTGTTCACGAATTATGTTTGATAAATGGTTGAAAAAGTAAGGATGTTTATTTTGTTTGTTAACAAATAGAATATGAAATTAATTCTGGTATTCTACATATGAGTAATATCACAGGTGACAAAACAATAAAATGACAAAAAATATACATCATTCATGTCTGGTTATCTATATTCAGATAACCAAAAAGCATCTAAGGCTTCATCATTGTCTACAACAGTTAGCATGCATCATTGTTTACATCATTCAACGCACAACATGTTTACCGACATCATTGTTTGGAACATTAAATTCATATCAGACATATAACCTACCCACATGAAAATCACATGATATCTCCCTTGATATTCATTTTGATTACTTGCAAATTCTTACTACTTTACATTTTGGTGATATCACAAATGTGTCGGCTTTATTCTATTTTTTGAATCAGTGGTGGTGATAGAGGAACCTGTGATATAGCAGGTGCTATCACCGGTGATATGAAAGGTGATATCACACATGATATCACATGTGATATCACATAGGATATCACCTGTGATATCACACATGATATCACGGGTGTTTGAGCTTCTTCAGTTTATTTTATGGATATGTTGTGCTTTCTTCAACCACAACTGCAATTTTTGCAACTGCACATCCGAACGAGGAAGACATGAAGCATTTTGTGGAAGAACGAAGAAAAACAAGGATTATGGAAGTAACTAGAAAAAGTGCATGTTAACTGTGGTACACAATGATGCATACTTATATGCTTTTGAGTTAATTGAATATTTATATAACTAGACATAAATGATGTCTACTTTTGGTCATTTTATTATTTTATCACATGTGATATTACTCATATGTAGAATACCAGAATTAGTGTTACATTCTAATGTTTATCACCTGTGATATTACTCATATTTAGAATAACATAATTAGTGTCATATTACATTGCATTATCACATGAGATATTACTCTTAAGTAACTAAGAAAGACAATTTAAATACTCTTCATCTTCCTTACAGTGTTATATCACAATAGATAAATAAGTGTCACTTACAAATATCAAAATGAATAAAAATAAGCAAACTATGAAAATAGAAACCTGACGTATTCTCTGTTAATACAAATATCGTCCCAAAAACGTTATTTATATTTTACGATCTTTGGTTAGTTTTGTTAATGACAATTACAAAGTATATCTTTAAGCAAATTATAAATACTAGCTAAAGTCTCTTTAGAACACATTTTACATTTCACAAGTTTACTTGGAAATACATTTCATACATATACATGATTATTTCCTTAAAAGGAAACTTTATTCTTAAATGATACAATGACATCATGGCATGCATCATACATGTAATCTTGGTAAGATCTTGTAATATCTTGGATAGATCTTCAAGTAAGATAGTTGACATTGGATGATCTTGATATGACAACACAAAGATATGGAGAGATTGGAGAGATTTGGAAAATCTCTTAGCTGTCTTACCTCTAGCATACACGCGGATCCCTTCGACATAAAGGACGGATCCCTTTTAAGGGATCCGCCAGATCCGCTGAGTGTCTATCAGCTTGCCTATAAATAGCAAGCTGATCACTTGGCCTTCTCATCACTCATATAGCTAAAGTACATACTCATTCATATTACTAACATCATTCATTCATATCATTTGATCTATCTTTTGTAGCAAAGAAGATTAAGCATCAAGGTTCAACACAGACGTGTAAACCTTTAGTATAGTTACTGTGTGATCTTTGTGTAATTCACACATCATTATTTGCATCATTTATCTCAGTGAGTGTGGTTATTGTTTTAGTCCTCAAAACACAAAGAGTGTAGGGAGTGGTTGTACCCTTGTGAAAGAACTCGACATTTAGCTTAGTGTCGGTAATTGTATAGGCGACGTTGGGTTAGTTCTGCCCTGAAGTAGAACTCGGTGTTTAGCTTAGTACCAGAAAAGGAAGTAAGCAACGTGTAAAGGTTTTCTCCACCTAGAAGAGAGTTTGTTTCTTAGTGAAGGATAACTCTCGAGTTAGAGGCTCGAGGAGTGGAGTAGGGCAAGGAAGAGAGTCCTTGTAGCCGAACCACTATAAACATCCGTGTTGTGTGGTTTGATCTTTCCTCTCTTTACGTTTCATATATATTGTGTGAATACTTGTCTGAGCTTGTTTCCTTTGAATTAACATAAAGTAACAAAGCGAATTAATTTTAATCGGTAAAACTATTCAACCCCCCATTCTAGTTTTCCACAATTGGTATCAAAGCTATGTTACTTAAGACTTTTAAAATATATTGTATTTTAAAACTTAAAACGGTCCATGGATTTTGAAAACTTTAAAGAAGGACAATCTATGCAAAGACCACCTCTATTTGAACCAAATTGCTTTATATATTGGAAGAATCGCTTTGAGACATATGTAAAGTCAAAGGACATAGATCTGTGGTATATAATTGTTGAGGGTGATTACAAGCCCATTAGTAATGATATTTCGGGTGGTCGGGATGTAGGAGCTTCTCTTACTCGTCACAGTGATGAGCAAAAGAAGTTGATTGCCAAAAATAATGAAGCCAAAATGATGCTTTACAATGCCTTACCTAAGAAAGAATATGAAAGAGTTTTTATGTGCAAAACGGCTAAAGATATTTGGCAATCTCTTATTATCACTCATCAAGGGAACTCACAAGTCAAAGATAACAAAATTGATCTTCTTGTTCAACAATATGAACAATTTGTTATCTCTGAAGATGAGACCATTGATGGTGCTTTTGCTAAGTTTAATACTATTATTACATCTCCTAAAGCACTTGACGAATCTTTTTCTAGTAAGAACTTTGTCAGGAAATTTCTTAGAGCACTTCATCCTAAGTGGAGAGCAAAGGTGACGGCTATTGAAGAATCCAAGGATCTCTCAAGCATGACACTTGATGAGCTCATAGGAAATCTCAAAGTTCACGAAATGGTGATGGAAAAGGATTCAGAAATAGTTAAAGGGAAGAAGGAGAAAATAAAGTCCATTGCCTTGAAAGCTAAAGTTGAGTCAAGTGATGATGAAGAGTCTTGTTCAAGTAGCGAAGACGAAGAATATGCCATGGCCGTAAGAGATTTCAAGAATTTCTTCAGAAGACGAGGAAAGTTCGTAAAACCACCTCGTGAAGAAAAGAAATCTTTACGAAAAGACTGTGATGATAAAAAGGGCAAGTTAGATAGGAAGTGCTATAGATGTGGAGATTCTGGTCACTTTATAGGTGAATGTCCAAAGCCTTCAAAGAACAAGTCTCAAAAAGCATTCGTTAGTGGAGCTTGGAGTGATAGTGAAGGAGATGATGATGAGCCTAAAAACAACGAAGTTGCCCTTATGGCTCATGACACAGAAGAGGTACATTCTGACTCATACTCCTCTATAGATGATGAAACCATAGAAATAGAATATAACAAGCTGTGTGATATCACATTAAAAATCATCAACAAAAACAAATTCTTGAAAACTAAAACAACACTCTTAGAAAAAGAAGTGTATTGGCTTAAAGAAAAAGAGATACGAATGGAAAAAGGGGAAAATAGTAAAGATACATGTGTCTCTTGTCAAGAACTAAAATTAGAATTAGATGCACTAAAAACTTCACAGGAAGATCTCATTAAGCAAAACTCTAAGTTTAAAAGGTTTGATAAAAACATAAGTTGTGCAGATGAGATAATGAAGATGCAAAAACTTCCTCATGATAAAACCGGATTAGGTTTTATGAAACTAGGAACCTTAAGTAACTTTAAGAAACAAACTGTGAATGAAAAAGAAACTGTTTCAACTAAGTCAGAGGCTCACGGATCCGACGGATCCAACATTTTGGATCCGCCAGTTGTACCCAAGGGATCCGCGAGTACAGAAGTTGAACAGAAGGTTCAGAAAACAGACCGTACTGAATTTGTTAAGGTCACTAGAAAACCTAGCACTAGTACAACTAATAACAAGCTAAAACCAGCTGTGTTTATAGGGAGAGGTCAAGCTAGGAATGAGTATAGAGTTAAAACAACACAACAGAGACCTCAAACTAGTTTTCCCAAACACACCCTTTCCTAAGAGTAATGTTAATTCACAACATCATTATCAAAATAATTGGAACCAAAATATGCCTAGAAACTTTCAAGGTCCCAATTACATACCATGTAACTATTATCCTCCATTTGCTTACATGAACCATGATAATGTTATGTTTAACACAAACGGACCCATGAGATATTGTGGACCAAACGCTTGAGTCTTTATTGAACTTAGGTGTGCTTAAAAGTTGAACTTGAACCTGATGAGTGGATCAAAGATAGTGGGTGTTCAAGACACATGACGGGAAACAAAAGCCTTTTCTCCACTTACCAAGTGTACGACGGAGGTAATGTCACATTTGGTAGCAAGCTTAAAAGTAAAATCATCGGAAAAGGTACAATCTCTCATGACTCTCTCTCTCTATTGATGATGTTGCTCATGTTGATAATTTAGGTTTTAACTTGCTTAGTATAAGTCAATTGTGCCGTAAAAAGTATAACGTCATTTTCAGTGAAAATGGAAGTAAAATACTTAAAGATGGCATAACAGTAGGAAAAGGTGTCTTAAAGAATAACGTATATGTTATGAAATTAGATAAAACACCGAAAGACAAGCTTTGTCTTACTTCTCTGGACGAAAACTCAACCTTATGGCATCGACGCTTAGGTCACGCCAATATGAGGTTAATTCAATCCTTATCATCCAAAGAACTTGTTAGGAACCTACCTAAGTTAAGATATGACCAACACTTTTGTGATGCTTGCAAAATTGGGAAACAAGTGCATAATAGCCATAAGGCTAAAAACATGGTATCCACATCTAGATGTCTAGAATTATTACATATGAATTTGTTTGGCCCGTCGGCTATACAAAGTTATGGAGGTAATTTTTACACATTAGTAATAGTAGATGATTACTCTAGGTATACATGGACTAAATTTTTGAAAACCAAAAATGAGGCCTTTGATAAATTTGAAATTCTAAGCAAGAAAATTCAAAATCAACTAGGACGTAACATAGTATCTATTAGAACTGACCATGGTCGAGAATTTGACAATGAAATCCAATTCGGAACATTCTGTGATAAAAATGGAATAACTCATAATTTCTCGGCTCCTCAAACTCCACAATCTAATGGTGTAGTAGAACGGAAAAATAGGACAATTCAAGAAATGAGTAGAACTATGTTAAATGAACAAAACATACCTCAAAAGTTTTGGTGTCACGCAGTAGATACTTCCACATATATCCTAAATAGAGTTTTAATTAGACCATTTTTAAATAAAACTCCTTATGAACTTTATCGAGGTAAAAAGCCTACTTTAGGATATTTTAGAGTGTTTGGAAGCAAGTGCTTTATTTTAAACACTAAGGATTATCTCACCAAATTCGACCCAAAGTCGTATGAAGGTATATTTCTAGGATATTCACAAACTAGTAAAGCATACATAGTTTTGAACAAGGAAACCTCAAGAGTCAAGGAATCATTGAACGTAACATTCGATGAATGTCCACCTCCCTCTAAGACATCACCTTTGGTAGATGATGACTTAGTTGAAAACCAAATGGTTGATAATCAGGAAAATGTTGAAAATGATAAAGAAGATGAACCAATAAAAAGAGATTTAGTCAACATCAAAGAAGATAAAAGTCATCCATTAGAAAACATCATAGGAAAACTCAATGAAAGAACATTAAGATCTAAAGCTCAAAATGAAAGTAATTTCTTTTGTTTTGTTTCAACAATAGAACCTAAAAATATAAATGAAGCAATAAAAGATGAATCTTGGGTCATTGCGATGCAAGAAGAATTAAATCAATTTATTAGGAATGATGTTTGGACATTAGTTCCTCAACCTAAAAATCAAACCATAATTGGTACCAAATGGGTTTTTAGAAATAAAATGGATGAAAATGGCATAGTATCTAGAAACAAAGCTAGACTAGTAGCACAAGGCTACAATCAACAAGAAGGAATAGATTACGATGAAACATTTGCACCCGTAGCTAGACTTGAGTCTATTAGAATACTACTTGCATATGCATGTGCACATGACTTTAAATTATTTCAAATGGATGTCAAAAGTGCATTTTTAAATGGCTTTATAAATGAAGAGGTATATGTAGCACAACCTCCCGGCTTTGCCGATTTTGAAAAACCAAATCATGTTTACAAATTAAAGAAAGCTTTATACGGACTTAAGCAAGCACCAAAAGCTTGGTATGATCGACTTAAGACCTTCTTAGTTGACCATAAGTACTCCATGGGCCTAGTAGATAACACTCTCTTCACCAAGAAAAAGGGATCACATATTATCATCGTCCAGATATATGTGGATGACATTATATTTGGTTCAACTTGTCAAGAGTTATGTGATGATTTCTCAAAAATCATGCATGATGAGTTTGAAATGAGTATGATGGGGGAACTTAACTTTTTCTTAGGTCTCCAAATAAAACAATTAGAAAATGGGATATTCTTCAACCAATCAAAGTATATCAAATATATGCTTAAGAAGTTTGGTCTTGAAGACTCAAAACCAACGAAAAAACCTATGTCCTCCGAAACCAAACTCACAAAGGATGAAGAAAATGAATCCGTAGATAACACTAAATATAGGGGAATGATTGGTAGTTTACTCTATCTTACGGCTAGTAGGCCGGACATTATGTTTAGTGTTTGTCTATGTGCACGTTTTCAAGAAGATCCCAAAATATCTCATCTTGAAGCCGTTAAACGGATATTTAGGTACATCAAAGGCACTACACATGTAGGATTATGGTATCCCAAAGGAACGGGTGTAGAAACCATAGTGTATGCCGACTCAGACCATGCCGGTGACTATGTTGATAGGAAAAGTACTAGTGGTTGATCGGTCTCAAACAGTCAACTAATATTGACCAAGTAAATGGTCAACAAGAGTCAAACAATCTAGGGCACAATGCAATTATCCAAGGAGTTAGTGTATCCCCGGGTCGTTAAGTCCCAACGAGGTGTGTAAACTGTAATAGAACGAATTTGTGATCGGGTGATAATTGAACGGAAAAGGTTTTTAGTGATTAAACTAAGGAATTTTAAAAGAAAATAACTTAAACAAGCTATAAGAACGATTACGTGAAAGTAAATAACTTAGAAACGTTTAAAACTTTAAAAACGTACGTTTAAATAAAAATTACGTAAACGTACAAAATAAAACGTGAATTCTGACCAATATAAATCCCACGGATGTGAAAATTATATTTTTAGAATCCAAATGATAAAAGAAAATTATTGGAAAAAGAAAATTATTTATTTGACTATTTATTTAATTATTATTATTTAATTACTATTTAATAATTATTTAAAACTAATTTAAATTATAATAAATACTAAATGAACTCTAATAAATATGAAACTTTTTCTAAAAATACTATATAAGTACAGGAACCTAGGAAAATTCTAAAAATGAAAAGTGCTTAATGAAAAAGCAGAAAAATAAGCCAAATGGCTTAAATAGAAGCTATCACTTTTTTATATTTTGATTTTCTTGATTTTTCTTTTACAAAACTATTATACTACTGAAAATAACTAACTTTAATGAAGACAAAAATTTTAAAACTTAAAAACAAGTTGATTGGAAGCTTATGAGCTTATCAGTTGAGCTTTTGAGCTTAAATTGATGAGTCAAGCTCAAACAAGCTTGAAATAAGCTTCACAAAATGAAACAAAGGTGAAATAAGATGAAAATAAGTTAAGTAACTGGAAATGAGCTAAATGGTACAATGAAATTCACTGAGAAGCTTAAAATAAGCAAATAAGCAATTCTAAAATAAACTCTGAGACAACCAGGCCTGCAGTCAAGTCTACAAGCAATTTAAGCTTATGAAATAAGCTGAAAAGCTCAAAATAAGGACTGAAGTATTGAGATGGCTTGCTGAGCTATTCAAAAAGCCAAAGCTTTCAAAGTGGGACCCACTAATGAGCTTTTGGAAGGCTTGTGAAAATGCTTGAAATACACTGAGGACTCAGTATATTCAGTGAAATGGGACAAACAAAAAGCTATTAGCAGCCCTATCAAATAAGCTAGAAAAAGCAAAACAAGTACTGGAACTTTGAGATGGGTGGTTAAGCTTCACAAAAAGCTAAATCACTCAAGCTAGTACACAGGAAAGCTTTTTATGAGCTTATGAACTTGGCTCACCTATACTGATGACTCAGTATAGTGAGTCATTTTGAGAAAACAACATGAGCATGATAAGCAGTCCAAATAAGCAAATAAATGAAAAACAAGCATACATGTAGCAAGCTAGCCAGAAGGGCTTTACAAAACAACAAATATCACAAGCTAATATGCACTAATAAGCTTTTAAGGAGCTTATGAAAAAGGCTGTTTTGCCTGCACAGGGCAAGATTTGACTTTTTAAGTTTTATCTATTTTGACTTAGATGAATTTTGAATGATTCCAACTGATTATATATGATGAAATAAGCTATAATATGAATGATTTAAGCTAGATTAACAACTATTGCAACTGTATGTGTGATTAAACTAACTGATATGCTAACTATTATGCAGAAAAAATAAATTAAAACTGATTTTGACTTTATCAAAAGTAAGTACTGGATTTTATGCTAGAATTGAGCTAATATGAACTAATATGACATATAACAACAACAAACAACAACTAGCATACACTGGAATACTAATCTATCAGCAAATCCAAACAGTCCTTTAACACACTGAATTTGTGATTTCCAAAGCAATTAAATGATTTGGACCTCAACACTGTTTTCAAACTTTATATTATCATAACACAAGTCCTTATGAGCATTAAACAACAATAATAACAACATGAAACACATAAATGACAAAGATGCTAATTTTAACTGTGAAAATGGAATTTCAAGTAACAACAATTTTTAAAGAACCAACTACCTAGTTTAAACAATATTTTGACTGATTAACACCAAATAAGCACAAAAGAACAAGATTAAGCAGCTAAGTAATAATAGAACAATAAAATGCTAAACTTGAGAAAATGGCTTACAACTGCTTATTCAACAAAAGACCATGAACCAGAGAACCAAGATCAATCCTAATAGCTTACCACTAAGCTTCTAAACCAAAGGCCATCCAATATTCACCCTGCTCTAGCTGTGATCACCATCTTCACTGATTTTTTTATTTTTATCTATTTTATGTGATTTTTTTATGTATTTTTGATTTTTATGACTACACTGATTTTTAAGGTTTCTAATAGCTTTTAGAAGCTATATAGGAGCTTATATGAGCTTGTGAGTCCTTAACATCAACTACAACAACATATAAGTAAACTTGTGATTTGAGTATGAAATTTGCACAAACTGAAAATGAAACTGAGATTGAAATTAAAGCTTGAAAAGAGTTGATATTATACTGAAATTACTTAACAAAATGCTTGAAAGCTAAAGTTTACACTGGAAATTAAAATTACACTAAGTCGACATAAGCAAAAATAAAATTACACTAGATATCTTCGTACATTGCTCAAAAGCCAAATTATATAGATAATTCTAACTCTGTCGACCTCTCTGAGACTTTCCCACTTGATCTTGGCCATTGGATTCATCAAATTCATCATAAACGTCCATTTGGACTTTTGGCGCCAAAATATCAAAAGCAGGTTTTTGCAATTAAAGAATTGTGGAAGGATGTGGAGGTGGAGGGGACAAAGAGGAGGATTAGGTGGTGAGGTGGAAGCCAAGTGGGTGGCTAAAACCATCTGGTTTTGGGTTGCAGGTGAGGTAGAGGGTGATGTACAGAGAAGATGGTTTGGAGGGATTGACCGGGGTCAAACCTGGTATTGGTTTTAACTAAGCAAAGGTGGGTCGGGTTAAATGTTTAATGGATTGGGTTGGGTATAGTTTTGGTAGTGGGCTGGGTTTAATTTAAGTGGGTTGGGTTTTATTGATGGGTTAAGGGTTTTAGTAGGGTCCGGTTTGGTTTGTATAGGTTTTAAGCCCAAGGACCTTTAGTGTAACTTTTGGATTTTTGAGGGGCTGGGATGACAACTTTCCAAAGTTATCAAAGGGGTATTTCTGCCAAGTTTCAATAGTACAAGGACCATAAAAGATAATTTTCCATTTTTGAAAACCAAGGACTAATTTTGACAACTTTTGAAAGTTCAGGGACTGAAACTGCCAATTATGCAAACTTTGTTCGTTTTCACCTGTTTTCAATCCTTTTGCACTTGCAACACATAAAAACACAATCAAATGATATTTCCTATATTTTGAAGCATATCTGCATGTTTTTAAATGTTTTTGCAGTCTAAATGTGACAGAAATGATGAGTATTTAGACACTCATCAGTGGTATTTGTACTTTTGTAGGATATTGTCTCACCTCATGGTTCGCTAAGAAACAAACAGCCCTCGCAATCTCAACAACAGAGGCAGAGTATGTGTCTGCAGGAAAGGCGTGTCAACAAGCACTGTGGATGAAACAAGCTCTAGTAGACTATGGAATCGAACTCAACGACATCCCCATTCTTTGCGACATTGAAATACGTCAGCATTTCCTACGCGACAATGTTCAGAAGGGAAACATCTCAATTGAGAAAGTTTCCTCAGAGGACAACATTGCCGACATTCTCACAAAACCTCTCAAAAGAGAACCCTTCAACTACCTCAGACTTGGATTAGGATTAATGGAACTTAGTGATTAGAATAGACAATAGCATAAACCTTAGTTTAACCTAACTCGACACTAAACCAAAAACTGTGTTTTGATCCCGCGGATCCAAACGATAACAAAGGCGGATCCTTTGTTAGGGATCCGCCGGATCCGTCACATGCACAGGTTGATATATTATAAAATATACAACACCATGTACTATTCATCACTCTCCTAAAACTTATCACCTACTGAATTCATCCCATACTGCACAAAATTCACAAATTAAGCCATTGTTCTCAACCAAATTCTGCTCCAAACATCACTGTAAGTATCCTTATCATGTTTATACTCCTGATCTGCGTCTAGGATTTCTATTTCATGCACAAAACCAAACCTTGGGGTTATGCATAATTCTTGAAAAATCATGAAGCATACTTTCTAAATTGCATAACAAATCATGTTTTTCATAGTTAGGAATTGCATCTGATAGTACATTGTCATCATTCATCAAAAACCCCATGAGAATTTTTTGCTAAAATATTCTCACGACTAGGAAAAACGGTTTTTGGACATTGTTCATACAAATACAAAAACGTTAGGTTTTAAACATCACTTGCATCATGTCTCTTGAATGCTAAAGGGAATACATAACTAATGTGTATTTTCGGGTACATTCAAATGTAGCTACATTGAAATAGGAGTGTTTGGATTATCTCTTGTTTTATTATAAAACTTGCATAAACATAATTTTCATGCATCAAAATGAGTCGATATAATCGCACCTCCACATTGTCCCCATGTAGGCACACACTAGACATATATATTTCTTTTTGATAATTTCAACTAAACTATATATATATTTTTTTTCATGTCTAGGATAATCATGCCTCCCGTCACCAACTATGATCACAAACACACCGTCAATTACCTACCTAAACACCATAAAACCAAAGGACTTAGTGACCAACATGTTGAAACTTTCAAAGCCCTAGAAAAACACTACGTACATGAGGGTAGGTTTGTAGAGTCCTCATTCTATGAAGGAACAAATCTTAGAGAACAACTAGCGTCCATTCATTTTGATTCCCTCCTAGATATCGACGAACCAATCATTCCACGATTCATTTTAGAATTCTATGCTAGCGTCATTCTAGAGTCAAATGATCATGGTTACATTAACATTCGCTTCAGTGTCAATGGAACACAATACAACATCCCCTTAAATCAATTCGGTGAGGTCCTAGGAGTTCCAAGTTATGGAACAAGTGTCTATACCGATAAATGGTCATTATCTATTCTTGAGTCAAATCTTGAACGAACGGCACCATATGCCACTCCTTTAGCCTCAAAAGAAGTCATTCGTGAGCATCTCTTCATTCCTAGAAACAACCCCACTAGGATGTATCAAGGTAAAGAAGTAGCTAGAGATCCGTTTGCTATGGAGCAAAATGAGATTAAGCCCGAGTTTAGGAAATTGGAAGAAGTTTTAAGGGCAAATGTTATGTGTACGGTAGGAAACCGTGATCACATCAATGCTTGTCTTTGCCACATGATGTATAATGTGTCAACCCGTCAGCCCTTCAATCTTGCTTACTATATCGCCAAGAGAATGGCCGATATTCCAGTTCAAGGAAAAATAACATTACCCTATGGAATGCTCTTAACCCGTCTTTATCGAGCATTTGCACCCATTCCTAGAAATGCCTTAGGCTTTGTTCCCGACTATGATGAGATCCAACGCACCTTTGCTCCCTTAAGAGACCATAGGGTAGCGCTTGATAAAGGCAAATGCCCTCGTGTTCCAACCTCATCATCTTCATCATCAATGAGTGACGATGACGGCTTACCAAATTCAAGACTTCCTCCACCCGAGTACTTGAGACAACTTCCACCAATTCAGAATGAATCACCTGAGCATCGTCAAATGAAGGGAATGGTGAAGAATTTAGGTCGATGGATCATGAAACTTCACAAGGGAATGAAGAAGTTGAAGAAGAAATTGAGTTGATAGGAGTGTTTGGAACTAATCGTTTCTAGACAATGTTATGTTGAATGGTTATGTTATTAACTTGTTATGATACTACTTGAACTGTATGTGAACTAATCAATCCTTGCAGGTCGATAACACTTAGTGTTATCAATTTTCAAAAAGTAAGCCTATGTTTGGCTTAACTTCTATTAAGGTAAATTCATATGATCGGATTATTCTATGATTAAATATGTGTTGGTATCATCATATTTAGTTGTTTTGCATTACATATTAGATGATAGATATGCTCCAAGAAAATTTTCGGATTTTCGTCGAAAAACGCGAAATATGACATTCTCTCCGTGATGTTTTAGCATTTTTGCCAGACGGATTCGGCGGATCCCTTACTTTGGATCCGCCAAGTGTTAGCGTTGGCTCCGTCAATTGACCACCTGCGGATCAGGCGGATCCCAATTTAAGGATCCGCACGCCTTGTCGTTTGGATCCGCAGGTATAACAGTCAAACTATTAAAACTTTTCGACTCATCCCGATTCTTTGTTTTTAGTCTCTAGTGTTCTATAGATTAGGTTCACTGATCACTAATAACACTTAGAATGATTAGGAAATTCTTAGAAACCTAAGAACAAAATTTCCCACCAAAATTTGAATTTTCAAATCTAAGGAGTAAGTTACCTTTCTATTCCAAGTAAGGAACCCTTTTTAGGGATCCTTCAAATCCGTGGGTACATCACATCACAGGATTTTCCACTACCCCTTAGCATTTACTGCATATCTTCTTCTTCTTACTCAACATAAGTTCTATGGATTGACTTATGTGATGTGATTTGCACAAATTTTTGTTCCAAATCATTTAGAATCAACATTCTCTATTGGATTCACATCAAATCCAAACACACAGACTCATATACCTTCTGCCTATAAATTAGTGCTTTAGGATTATCACTTCACACAACAACCATTTCCTCTCCTGTACATCTTAGCTATCATACTTCAACATGACTAAGTCAAACAACTCTTCCACATCTAGACCTTTAAGAAGAACAGCCCGCATTAGTGTTAAACCTTGTTGTTTTATCAACTTAGCTAACTCCTCATCTGAGGAAAATTCTCCTCTCAATATATCATCACCCATTGCTAGTGAAAATTTCCTTACACTCTCCACCCCAACACCATCAAATGTTGTTATACAAACACCACCACCAACCATTACCCCAATAGCCACTACTCCACCACCGGCTCCAAACCAACCTGTTAGATCACCATCACCACCAAAATCACCCAAACTCCAACCCTTGTAATTATTTAGGACTCCTCCTACATCACCACATCTTGATGACTTAGAAGAACTTTCACCAAAATTACCCAATCTTCCACCCATGACCTTTGAAGGTCAACAACCCATGCTTTTTCACCCGGTTTACCCGGATATCCATGGCCCTTTATACCATGATGCACAATCATCCCAACCTCAACCACAACCTCTATCACCCACATCTACTCTAGTTGCCATTGACGAAGCAATGTGGATGAATATGCCTCAAACCCAAGAAGAGATTAGTGAAGAGCTCAACCGTCTCTACACTCTCTCGGGTATAGTTGATCACCGCCTAAATGAAGCCATGGACATCCAAAATATACTCATGAACTCCCTCCAAACACCACCAACAACCAATGAACAACAACAACAACCATCCAACAACAACAACAACAACAACAATCAACCACCACCACCACCACCACAAAACTTGGAGCCTAGTCTTCCTCCCGGTTTTTCAAGTCATGATTGCGCACATTGTGAGAGAACATCTCACTTGGCCCAAAGGACCAACATTTTGGTCCATGAGCTTCAAAACGAGATGAGGTTCATCTTGAACCATGTTCTCGAGCGTCTCAATGCCATCTCTCATCCTCCTCAATAGGAGCTTTCTAGTCTAGTTGTTATTGGTTTAGGACTTTTTATTTCTTTCTAGGATGTCTTTTTATTGTACTTGTAACATCATTTCATCATTGTGACTTTTGTCACAAAATTTTCAATATCTATGAATGTGATGTCTTATGCTTATGAGTGATCAACATATTGCATATTATCATTATCTTTAACATCTTTATATAGCTTGTTGTACTCTATATCATGATTGCTTTAGGTACAAATAATCATCAGACACTTACTTTGACTTTTTAAAGTCAAAACATATTAAAAGGCTTGTTTGGAAGAACACTTCTACTTCTTCATTGAAGTTATTCATCACTAACACTTCATTTGCAGCATATCATACCCTTCAAAAGTATACGTTGGTACTCAAATAAAGGGGAGTATACATCGAGGGGGAGCATTTCATATTCTAACCATTTGTTTTGTAGGATCATGCATCATTACCTTGTTACTCCATTTAGGGGGAGTATCAAACAAGGGGGAGCTCTTAAAGTTCTCAAAATCGCATTCCGCTACGCAACTCTTCTTTTTGTTTCGACAAAAAGGGGGAGAAAGGATTAAGTTTGCATAACTGTGAATCATCACAGTACATATACTTTTTGCATAAAAAGTTTTAAAACTCAAATAAAACAAACTTAATCTATATTTTAAAGAACTCATGCTATACTTATTCTTTTGCTCAAAAATATACTTTATGTTTTGTCATCAACAAAAAGGGGGAGATTGTTAATACAAATATCGTCCCAAAAACGTTATTTATATTTTACGATCTTTGCTTAGTTTTGTTAATGACAATTACAAAGTATATCTTTAAGCAAATTATAAATACTAGCTAAAGTCTCTTTAGAACACATTTTACATTTCACAAGTTTACTTGGAAATACATTTCATACATATACATGATTATTTCCTTAAAAGGAAACTTTATTTCTTAAATGATACAATGACATCATGGCATGCATCATACATGTAATCTTGGTAAGATCTTGTAATATCTTGGATAGATCTTCAAGTAAGATAGTTGACATTGGATGATCTTGATATGACAACACAAAGATATGGAGAGATTGGAGAGATTTGGAAAATCTCTTAGCTGTCTTACCTCTGGCATACACGCGGATCCCTTCGACATAAAGGACGGATCCCTTTTAAGGGATCCGCCGAGTGTCTATCAGCTTGCCTATAAATAGCAAGCTGATCACTTGGCCTTCTCATCACTCATATAGCTAAAGTACATACTCATTCATATTACTAACATCATTCATTCATATCATTTGATCTATCTTTTGTAGCAAAGAAGATTAAGCATCAAGGTTCAACACAGACGTGTAAACCTTTAGTATAGTTACTATGTGATCTTTGTGTAATTCACACATCATTATTTGTATCATTTATCTCAGTGAGTGTGGTTAGTGTTTTAGTCCTCAAAACACAAAGAGTGTAGGGAGTGGTTGTACCCTTGTGAAAGAACTCGACATTTAGCTTAGTGTCAGTAATTGTATAGGCGACGTTGGGTTAGTTCTGCCCTGAAGTAGAACTCGGTGTTTAGCTTAGTACCGGAAAAGGAAGTAAGCAACGTGTAAAGGTTTTCTCCACCTAGAAGAGAGTTTGTTTCTTAGTGAAGGATAACTCTCGAGTTAGAGGCTCGAGGAGTGGAGTAGGGCAAGGAAGAGAGTATTTGTAGCCGAACCACTATAAACATCCGTGTTGTGTGGTTTGATCTTTCCTCTCTTTACGTTTCATATATATTGTGTGAATACTTGTCTGAGCTTGTTTCCTTTGAATTAACATAAAGTAACAAAGCGAATTAATTTTAATAGGTAAAACTATTCAACCCCCCCCTTCTAGTTTTCCACGTATTCTCAAAATCAAACAAGTGTTGCATTAAATTAGCATTGTTTTTGAGCAAAATAAGAATTTACCTAAAGATGCTTTAACCATTTTATTTCTACTAACAGTATAATATCACAAGTGATAGATAACATTAATAGCATTTTTTTTTAAAATATGTGCTTGTCCATTGCGATGAAAGGCACAAAAACCATCTTGTAACTGAAAATTATAAAAATATTAGAAAACACATGGGAGATAATATATAAAAATATACAGAGCAATGAAATATCTCAGGTAATATAAAAGGTTAAAAAGCATACTTGTTTGTCTATGAAATATTACAAGTAATATTAGACATTAACTATTTTTTTAAACTATCACAAGTGATAGACATGTAATATAATAAAGTTTAATAATAAGCATGAAAACATATGAAAACGGACGAAAACGTATGAAAACGGATGAAAACGGACGAAAACGGATGAAAACGTCTGAAAACGGACAAAAACATATAAAAATGGATGAAAACGTCTAAAAATAGACGAAAAGAACGAAAACGGACGAACACGTATGAAAACGGAAAAAAAGTCTGAAAACGGACGAAAACATATATAAACGTATGAAAATTGACAAAAACGTAAGAAAACGTACAAAAACGGACGAAAACGTACAAAAATGAACTAAAACAGACGAAAACGTCTGAAAACAGACGAAAACGTATGAAAACTGACGAAAACGTATGAAAACGGACAAAAACATATGAAAACGGACAAAAACGTAAAAACGGACGAAATAGACGAAAACGTAAAAAAACCGATGAAAACGTATGAAAACGGTCAAAAACGTCTGAAAATGGACGAAAACGTATAAAAACGAAAAAAAAACGTATTAAAATGGACGAAAACGTCTGAAAACGGACGAGAACGTATAAAAATGGACGAAAACATTTGAAAACAAACGGAAACGTCTAAAAATGGATGAAAACGTAAAAAAAACGGACGAAAACGAACAAAAACGTCTGAAAATGGACGAAAACGTATGAAAACGGAGAAAAATGTTTAAAAATAGACGAAAACAGACGAAAACGTCTGAAAACGGACGAAAACGTAAAAAAAAGGACGAAATCGTATGAAAATGGACGATAACGTATGGAAACGGACGAAAACGTATGAAAACAGCCGAAAACGACCGAAAATGTATAAAAACGTAAGAAAACTGACGAAAGCGTATAAAAACAGACGAAAACAGTAAAAAAAACGTAAAAACGTATAAAAACGTAAAAAGTGCAAAAAAAGTGAATTAAATAAAAATTAAAAATATATAAAAAATCATGGACTTAGGTTGACAAAAAAATGTGAATAAATAAGAAAGACAAAAAGTCAAGAAAAAATCATGGACTTAGGTTGACATGTTAAATCTTAGGTTAATCCCCACCATTAGATCAAACTAAATGGATGGTGGGGATTTGTCCCTTGATATGTATGAATTTGTGGGCAAGCAAAATAAAGTGCCTCTATATTACCAATATACTTTTCAAAATTTTCAAATACGGGTAATATAATCTTTAGAATATCATTATTACCATACAAACTTGTTGGTCCTGGTAAATATCACCAAGTTTCTCATATTTTTCTACTTCATTTTATTTTATCTACGTGGAATTTCATTTTTCCAACTACTTTTTTTCTACCCGTTTCTCACTTATAATTATCAGGTGTTGACTTTTTTGGACCAGCTATACTCCGATCTCGGCCATGGCTATTCGCACACTTGAGGCTGGCCCCAGTAAGGGATCTCAATCCTTCCCATTTTCTCTGCCACGTCAGCTTTCTCTCTCCAGCGACCTTCAGGCGATTAGGTGCCCCAGTAAGGGCGACCATAATCTTTTTTTTTTTTTTTTTTTTTTTTTTTTTTTTTTTTTTTTTTTAAAAATAAAACATTTTTAACAAAAACTCAAATTTCATTAATAATTAAAACGTTACATAATAATTCAAATAAAATAAAAACATTACAACACTTATTAAAACATTACAACACTTATTAAAAACTAATAATCTAGGTTGTGGCGTGCCTTGATCGAATCTTTGATTTCCTGCATTTTTTGTCGTTGTAATGCGGGCAAAGATGGGTCGATTGGTGTGAGATAGAATATGATGTCTTTTTGATATTTCTTTTCTCGATCAAGTTCAAGTCTTTGTTGTTCTAGTGCAAGTCTTTTGTCATCCATTTCCGCTTTCTTTTGCTCCAGCTCCAACTCCTTTTGCCTTTGCTCCAGCTCTTTTTTCTTCAACTCGTAGTATCCGTCTGCCAGCTCCTTCTTCTTTCCCAATGCCATGGACTTAATGGTTTTCCATTTCTCGGCTACATCTTCCATATAGGAAGACTTGGAACTCTCTGACGATTTCTTCTTATTTTTCTTAGCCGCATCACGACCAATTGGTCGCTCATTTCGAGTCTCTTCATCATCAGGCACATCCGAACCGGTTTCAGAAGTCCTTGCTTTTTTTCGACCCGCATCTTGGCTTAAAAAAGCCGGCATCTCATTATCCTTCCAAACCTCATGGTCCTTCAAAATTTCCCAACAATGCTCCAATACAAACGCATGATTATACACTATTTGGTATTCTTCACACGCTCGTCTGTAAACAGTGAGGTCATTCTCACCACTTCCATAATTCCTATAAGCATTGTCGTAAATGGCACAAAACTGACCAACTCTAGGACGAATCCTATTTTTCCACTTGGTAATAATCGAGTTGTACGTTCTGTCTGAACCAACCTCTTTTTCAAAGTAAGTAATCACTTTCTGCCAAAATCCCTTAGCATTTTGGTTGTTTCCCATTATGCTATTCTCGGACGTATCACACCAAGCTTTGCACAACGCGATCTCTTCTTTGCGTGTCTGATGCGCGTGATGTGTGGTTGCGGTTTAGCAGTATTAATGCCTACTCAAGTTTTAAATTTATATTTAGCCGACTTATCAATAACACACACACTTAACGAGCAGTGTACCTGGTCAGTATGAATATAATGGTAAGTAGAGTGTCGATCACTAAGAGTGGAACGTATTATCTAGTTATTCTAATCAGTATTTTAATATCCTAAGTTAGCTATACAACCTAATCTAACGCAAGGGGGTTCAGCCTGAGAGACTGGCACGGTTTGGTTATGATTAAATAGTAAACTAAACTAATGAGCACGAATCAGCGATAAGCACACACGTACACAGATAGATACTCGAGACAATAAGAAGACCTGTCCTGATAATTAAGTAGCTTGTCACTTGTTTTATTGCTAGTTTTATATGAAGTGTATATAATTAAACCTTTCTCGTTGGCTCTAATCTTATCGGCGAGTAAACCCTTAATGATTACTTATGTCTATCCTATTTATTAAGCGTCTCTTAAATAGGCGAGGAAGGGGCATGGCGACCCAAGCAATGCTCAGCTAGACACAGAGGTTATCAATGCACTAATAAAAGTCACCAAAGACATCAACATATAAACTTTAATTAATGGGAAAGCAATATTAAGGGGAGTGCATGATTTTCCGTAGTCACATGACACAAGCCCATCAATCCTGATGAATTAAAGTGTACTAATACAATAAAACAAAACCACTTAATGAATTGAATACATGCAGGACCTTCTTACAGCTCTTGTATCTTCGTTTAGGTGTGTCTTGTGCTGCTTGGTCGTTTGAATTCGGCTCTAGGGTTCTTCTTCACACATTGTCCAACTCCTCTCTTTAATTCGTCTGACCTTGGGGTATTTATAGTTTCTGTCTGAGGGATAGATGCGGCGCATAGAGTTGTCAGATGCGGCGCATTGACTTAACTTCGCGTGGGGTCCAAGATTAATATATTCAGGAATATTCGTACACCGTCTTCAGATGCGGCGTATCTTGATCTTTGTATGCGGCGCATGTACTTGGATTGTAACACCCCCAATTTCGTGATATGCAGCGGAATTCAGATTGGGTGTTACTTCATGGCACAACAGTTGAATAGTAGAAAACGATCATCAATTTGGTCGTTCTAAAAGATTTATCATTCGAATATCAGGGAATAGTAGAAAACGATCATGAATAGTATTGGGCTTGGAAAACGATTATTTTTGTGATTCTAAAAATATTTCATATGGGCTCAGTGGGCTGGTCTAACTCTATTTCTTATTGGGCTTTAGCTAAGCCCAACCGGAAATTATAATGTTTATTGAAAATGAATTTTTCTGAATTCTTAGTAATCTGTCGATCAAAATGGGAGTTTTTATGTGATGAGTTCAAATCATTTCAAGATGCTTAAAACACAAAAAGTGTAGTATCTTAGGTCGTCTTTGAGATGGTACGAAAATATTTAGGTGTTACGTTTAAGAATACAAAGATATAATGCGAGTTTGTGACTAGGTCGCATGTTTTGAAAACTGAAACTAGAAAATAATCTAAGTCTGAAATAAGTTTTTGTAGCGTGCAAAAGGAGTGTTTTTAAGGACTTTAAAGAGCTTTTTACGAAGAGTTTCCAACACGAAAATTTAAGTTCGTCATGTTGAGGTTCGAACTACATAAAAAACATGTGTGTGTCATTTGAGAAAATTCGAAATTATAAGGCTTCTAAAGTGACTGTTTGGGATGTTTCTAATATTCAAAACACCTAGATATTTTCTAAGTATTTTCAGTTAGAGTTTTTACGTGTTCAATGTAAATCCAAAAATGGTTTCGTTCTTGAAGTAAGGGGTGCATGAGTGTGTCAAGTGAGTCTATACATGATTTTTGGAAGCTAAATAATTATGCGAAACGTGGTTCGATCCTAGGAACTATAGTGTGTACGTGCAAACGAAGATGGAAACGTACGTTCGAAATGAATATACATGATATGCATGGAGCAATAAGATGAATCGAGATGAAATAGAATTTAGTGGTGTGGACTTACAAAAGATCAAGGAGAGGTGGTGGATCGTTGGAACGAAACAGAAAAACACAAGACTCGCCCGTGTGCCAAACGTATAGGATCAAAATGTTCCATTTGACTTAGCGACTCGATACCCGATTACTCTTGGGATTCTTGGTCTTTGAATGTTTTCCAAATATGGTTGTGGATAATTTTGGAGTGTTGTGTATACATGGGTTCGAGTGAGGAAGAAAGTTTCATGCTTATTAATACCGAAGGATTTGTTTAGTGAATGTGTGATGATTCTGGTCTTGTAGCTTCTTGTTTGTGCGACTGTTATGGTTGTTATTTCATGTTAGGAGTTAAAGAGTGAGTGTGAAATGTGTGTGGGTTAGTCGAGTTGCATGTATGCTTTTATAGAGTTGTTCGGTTCATGCATGTGAAGTTCCAACGAGTTTCCTTTGTAGATTAGCTCTGGTGCTTCATGCGTTTGTAGTGTTGTGGTGTGAGAATGGAGTGTAAGTAAGATTGAGTGTGCTAGTGAGTAACATGATGGTTGCTTGTGATGCTTGTGGCCAGCGGTAAATACCAAGAGGAAAGGACAAATGAATTGTTGGTTGTTAAAGTTTCTATCGAGCAAGAGGGAGAGAAGAAGAGAGTACATTTCTTTTGTTTGTGTTTTGAGTTTGTGTGAACTCCTGATGATATCCGTATATATATAGAAATACAAGTTGTAAATGGTTTTTATTTGGATGTTAGTTTATGTATTCACATGTGTGTTTTGTTGTAGCATGCGAATGAGTGTGTAAGTGAAGGTTGAGTGTGTTAGGAACATGAAGTGTGGCAGTGGTCATTGTATGATAGGAAATGATGGTCTCTTGTGGCTACATTAGTCGGTAGTTAAGGCAAAGAGAAAAGTGACAAAATGAATTTGGTGTTGGTCTTTGTAGTTGTGGCTTGGTCAAGGATTCATGTATCTAACATATTTTAGTCATGCCAAAAAAAATAGAAGTGGAGGGCGTTTGATAATTTGTATATTCGATAAGTACTTGGTCGAATTCATTTGTTTAGCCAAAATATTTTTTTTTTTGTTCGAGTGAGAACAAGTTTATCCAAATATGGTCTTGGGTTGCTCAGGGCATTGGGCCGTGGCCCAATGTCATTAGTGAGTGATTAGTGATACTTTCGTAAGCTCGGAAAATTAGTTGAACGAGTTTGGTTATATGATGAAACGTACAACGTTAAATGCTAAACATTTTAATTTAATTCGCGATCACTAGATTATCAAGGTTCGCATGAATGAGGGTGATATTAAGAATGTGTGAACGTGATACGACGTTTAGATTAACATGGTTGAATAAAAGAAGAAATTTAGTCCGTAAAAATGGTTAATTAAACAGTGACGATAGATTAGTCTTTGTTTACTATTTACGAATGGAAGGGAAATTTACGGGATGTTATATGGATTGTAACTTGTGAAATCTTGATAGTGATACGCCGTATGTTAGAAGTATGTTGCGGTGTATCCTGAGTAGAACGAGCTTGATCTTCTGGATTTCAGTAGGCTTTTGACATCTTGCTTGTTTTGCTCCATAATTAGTCCAAAATCGCCAAGTTTCACATAATGCTTGTTTTTACCTAAGAATTACTAAAGTAAACGTTAATGTATCGATTCTCATAGATAATATAATAAAACAAGTTAAATAAATAGGATAAATGATGATAATAAAATGTACATATTTGAGTTCATCAGGTATGCACTTAGCATTAACTCTG
>CP139506.1:339431539-339541277 GCA_021014915.2 Artemisia tridentata subsp. tridentata | reverse complement strand
TTTCAATAACACTTTAAGTTCTTTTCAAATAACTTGCGCAGTTTTTAGGGCATCTACAATGATATTTTCATCAAAAGGTCTAAAACCTATATAATCTTTTATTTTAACCATAGCGATCATTTGTTTCATGTACATGTGACATGAAGAGGTTCATATTCTTAAACATCTTTAGGGCATCTACTATGGTGGTTTATGAAAAGGTTTATAAAATAATGAAAAGGTTTAAAAACTTGTAAATCATATTGGGAATCCATTTCAAGCCTATGTGTTATGAGAGGTCTAAGATGTTGGGCCTTTTCGTACTTTAATGTCTTTGATTATGTGAGATGTTTATAAAACTTGAAAAGGTTTATACATAGTGAAGATAGGTTTAATAAACAAAAGAGTGGAGTTATTCTACAAACAATAAAACCCTCACATACCAAGGGACAAATCTCATCCATTGATTTAAATTTAATCAATGGCTGAGATCATACCAATTACTATTAAAAAAATACACGGATGGGAAATTTCGTAAATTTACAACAAAACACAAACCACTAACCGCTCATTTTCGTCTCATAATTTCTACCAACAAACACACACTAAAAACACACACTACTCACAACAAAAACCGATCAAAATTAGCCCTAAAAAACACCGGATCTATACGCATTTCACCACTCTATCAGAAAAAATGGAATCTCCGGCGAAAAGGATGAAGGAAACACCAGTCAACAATCCAATTTCAGGTATACCGAAACCCTAGAATGCATATTTAATGATACTCACTGTTTATTGAGATTATATTGAAGATATTATGATTTTAGACTGAATAATTGATGTTTATGGAAGTTATAGTGATTTTGTGAAGAAAAACGTGACTAGAAATTAGGTTTTCAGAGTTAACAAACACATTAGAAGCATTTATTGAAGAAGTTTTATGCGGCTAAGCCACAGAAGACGCCTTCGGCTTCGCCGAAGGCGTTGGCTGCGACTAAGCCACAGAAGACCACATGTGAAATATCACATGTGAAATGATGTTATTTTGTATCACAGATGATACTTAATATTCTAGTGAAGCCGAAGGCGTCTTCTGCGACTAAGCAACAGAAGACGCCTTCGGCTTCACCGAAGGCATCGGCTGTGGCTAAGCCACAGAAGACGCCTTCAGCTTCTGCGTTAGGCTAAGGTGATACTTAATATTCTAGTGAAATATCACATGTGACATGATGTTATTTTGTATCACAGGTGATACTTAATATTCTAGTGAAGCTGAAGGCATCTTCTTCGGCTAAGCAACAGAAGACACCTTCAGCTTCGCCGAAGGCGTCAGCTGCAGCTAAGCCACAGAAGACGTCTTCGGCTTCGCCGAAGGCGTCGGCTGCGACTAAGCCACAGAAGACGCCTTCAGCTTCTGCGTTAGGCTAAGGTGATACTTAATATTCTATTGAAATATCACATGTGATAAGTTATATATCACAAGTGATATCCTGAGTATCACATGTCATATGCTGAGTATCATGTGTGATAAGTTTGGGAATTATATCTTATATGTGTTTTAAATATGTAGATGATAAAGGGACATCCACATCAGAACAAAAACCTGTTGTAGAACAAAATAGGAGAAGAGTAAAGCAGATATGCAGATCTAAAGTTAAAAAAAGCATAATGAAGAAAAGAGAAGAGGCTGAAAAGAATAAGAAGAAGGATAAGAAGGAGAAGGAGTGAGAGAAAGTTAAAAAACTAACCAAAAAAAGAAAATTGGAAAGTGATGAAGAAGAAGATTCTGAGGAGGATATTGTCAAGAATAAACATAAAAAAATGAAAAAAGAAAAAGGAAAGAAGGAAAAAAAACCAAAAAAAGATGTGATGTATCCTACCTGCAAAATCCGATCATCACCTAGAGCTCTGTATGATGCAATGGTCGGTTTATCAGATGTGAAGAAAAAAGTGCTTGAAAAACATTGGTTTTGAGAGATTCATCAACTTCCCTATAGTTGAACTTCCGGGTGCTTTAGCATACCATGTGATACAAAGTTTCCATCCACCAAGCATGGAACTAAGATTGGAAAAAGGATCTATAAAGGCAACAAGGCAAAAAATAAAAGATATGCTAAGTGTCCCGATGGGAAGGAAGAAATTACAAGACCTAGATGAAAGAGAACCTGATGATGCTTTCATACAAGAATGGAAAAACCAGTACTCTCATCTAAAAAAAAATCACACCACCAGCGATATCCATGGAGATATCAAACACCCTTGATGCTGATTTCATCTTTATAATTAACTTCCTGACTGTGTTTGCAAGCACGATGGGAACAATAGACAATGGAGGAAAGGTGCTGCCGACAGTGCTGATGCATGTCAAAGAAGAAGATGATATAAAGGATATTGACTGGTGTGGTTACATACTGGAAAGCTTACAGATAAGTAAGCAAAACTGGCATAATGTGAAGTGGGGCTCAGACTACTACTATGGGCCGATTACCTTCTTATGTGTAAGTTATTTTAAACGTTTCTATAAATTTATCATAAGTGATTCAATATCATAAAAATATTATAATGTAACACGAATTTATTTTTTGTATAAAAAAGCTGCTCTACTTGGATTCAACCAATTTTCCAAGCTTTCCAGTAATCTGTCACCGTCCAGCAATAAGAAGCTGGAACACTCAAGCAATGAAGAAGAGGATTGTGATGGAAACAAAACAAAAATGCTTGGGAAAGCTGGAACACCATGGAGAGTTTGATCCTGAGGAAGAACAAGTTGGTTTGGATTTATACAAGGGAGCTGATGTTTACAATGAGCCATTGCTTCCCAAAAGACCAGAAACAAAAGAGGTTAGTTTTAATTTTTTTCAATTATTGATAGTATATCACCAGTGATAAATGTTATGATTTTTTTGAGTTTTTGGTAGTATATCACATGTGATAAAACATCTGTGATGATGAGAACTTGTACTCATAAGCAATATATCACCTGTGATATAACACAGGTCATATGTATCACAGGTGATATAACTTATACTGATAACTAATATTACATATAATTTTACATGTCATATGTATCACATGTGATAGATTAAAAAAACTAATCCAACTTGCTCGTTTTACAGGAGTTTTATGCAAAAATTAAAGAGAAATTTGAAACAATTTCAAAAGAAAAAGAAGAGTTGGATGAGACAATCAAAGATGGTATGCAGAAGTTCAAGGATGACAAAACAATGAACATGTTATGTAAGAAATACAAAACAATGTTCAATGTTGAACATTTTGATCTAGATGAAGAAAAAGAAAGTGATGATAACAACAACAATGATGGTAGTGATGATGGCAATGGTGATGAGAAGAACACATAAACTAGCAGCGAAGAAACTGAGAATGTAAAAGATAGTGCAAGTGAACAAGGAAATGATGATGGAAATGGTGAGATTGAAACAGAAAAAAGTGCAAGTGAACAAGAAAATGATGATGGCAAAGGCGATGAAAGTGAAACGGAAACTGGTAGTGATGATGATGAAGCTGTGAATGATATGGAAACTGTGAATGATGATAAAGTTGTAAATGAAGAAAAAATTGCAACGGAAACTGTGAATAGTGATGATGATGAAGCTGTGAATGATGATACGGAAACTGGTAGTGATGATGATGAAGAAAATGATACGGAAACTGGTAGTGATAATGATGAAGCTGTGAATGAAGAAAAAAATGCAAGGGGTGATGATGATTACATTGAGGAAATAAATGTGGTTCAAAAAAGAATTCTGGTTTCACCGTATATAAACCAGAAAACTGACATAAAAAATCCAATAAAGCTAGATGAAGTTATGGTTACAGATGCTTTATTTTCAATGGAAGGAGATCCATTGTAAGTCTGCTTTATCTAATTAAACAATCATATGGAGAGAAAAAAAGGACAAAAAAAGAAAAATGAAATAATGTTAACAAAATATCTAAATATGCTCTATCTTTTTATATAGCGAATTTGTGTTTCAAACTGAATGGGCATGGGAGGCAGCAGCGATCAGAGACAACATGCAAACACTAGCACCACAACTAAAAGTGGAAGCTAGTGTCATCGACAGCTTTGCAGCAGTTTTGAACTATGAAGAAACGATCAACAACTATGGACCAAAGATGAAACAATTTTTTCATACTGGAATACTGGTAAGTACCTAAAAAAATTAGAACTTAATTACTAAAATCTTAATTTGTTTCTTATAAAATATGTTGATTTATAAAAACAGACAGGTCAAATAGTGCAAGCAAAAAAGGAAGATGAAGAAAAGCAATATAATGATTTTTGTTCAAACTTAAAACCTGTGTTTAAAAGCAATGAAGATGATGAATCAATGCATCAAGCATAATTGGTAACAACTTATTTCAATTATTATGAGTCTAATTTTTGTTTGTATCACAGTTGATACTTAATATTCTAGTGAAATATCACATGTGATATGTTAAGTATCACATGTGATATGTTAAAATGACTCTAATTTTTGTTTACAATTAATACATGCATTCTTTTCAATAATTGCACACGAACATTATTATCTGGTTGTTTTCAATCTCTTCAAAGGAAGTTCTGTCATCATCGACAACTCTAATTCAGGGCAGACATACGAAAGCAAATACTCGAAGGAATGCGATGTTCTTGTAAGTAATTAAAGACTATACTTAAATTATTATGCATGCTGCTTAAATAAGTTGTCTTTAATAAATTAAATTTTCTATTTTGTGTAGAAAAAACTATTTTCAAGATATTTGCAATCCCACAAACACAAAAAGGCTTCTCAGATAGAAAAATCAAAGACAAGAGTGATGAAGCTTAAGTGGGCGACCAAAAAGAATGTCATTGATTGCGGAGTTTTTGTAATGATGCATATGGAACAATACAATGGAGAAAATGAGAAAAATTGGAAACTGGAGTTTCCAACAGAAGGAAAAGAACAAGAGAATGCAATAACAAGAATTAGAATCAAGTATGCCACCAAGATTTTAACACATGAAATGAATATTCACAGAGAAAATATCAGCAACGAGACACATAAATTTGCAGAGAGATACTCAGAAAATGAATTGAAGGCAAAGATGATAAGAGAAGGGATAAAGAAAAGGAAGGCTGAACAGGAAGCAGATCATGTTCAAAGTGCAATATGATGAAAGATTCAGGAGTACAAACTAATTTCTCAAGACTATTATGTTCTAGTATTGTATATTAAGTAATGTAGACTATATTATGTTTAAATATTATCTAGATTTTGCAAAAGCCATTTTGTAGTACTGCTGGGCCACGGAATGTGACGGACAGTGTCCAAGTTTGGGGTTACCTAAGAATGATGGCGCTCTATTAGGTCCTGAACCACATTCCCTGGTGCTGGAGATTGTACTCTATTTTGTTATGGCTTTATGGTTAAAGTAGGTTTAGGAATTAGAGATTGCAAAAGCCATTTTGTAGTACTGCTGGGCCACGGAATGTGACGGACAGTGTCCAAGTTTGGGGTTACCTAAGAATGATGGCGCTCTATTAGGTCCTGAACCACATTCCCTGGTGCCGGAGATTGTACTCTATTTTGTTATGGCTTTATGCTTAAACTAGGTGTTAGGCATTACACAGATGAATGTAATCAGAATTTGAAAATACTTTTGGGTAAACTGAATATAAGCTTCTTTTGTATATTACCAGTGTTATTTTGTATGTATCACAGGTGATACCTTATATGTTTTTTTTTTATCAAAGGTGATACCTAATACCTTAGCCAAAATAGTTTAATGCTTTATCACAGTTTAATGTATCATAGATGATAAATATCAAAGTATTCCATAAAATCGAAAATATTAAAAATATCAAAGTATTACATAATTTCAAATAAACCAAAAGAAAAAAAAATCTTCTTGTGTGTGTCTTTCGATTTCACAAATTGATGAATAAGAGTACCAAGTACTTTCAACAAACAGCGCTTCTAAGCTCCATTGAACAACAGTACGAATCAATGTGTTATTTTGAATGTATCACAAGTGATACCTAATAAATTATTTTGTATCACAAGTGATACCTAATAAATTATTTTGTATCACAGGTGATACCTAATATGTTATTTTGTATAAAAGATGATTCCTTATAATGTAAGGAAGGTATCTACAGTTTACCAACAAATTTACGGATAATATAATAAAATGACAGTTAATATTTAATATACAAAATAACTTATTAGGTATCACATGTGATACAAAAATAACTTATTAGGTATCACCTGTGATACATACAAAATCACACACTCATAATTTATAAAAGAAGCTTATATTTACTTCACCCAAAAGTATTTCCAAATTCTGATTACATTCATCTGTGTAATGCCTAACTCCTAGTTTAAGCACAAAGCCATGACAAAATTGAGTACAATCTCTGGCACCCGGGAATGTGGTTCGGGACCTAATAGAGCACCATCATTCTTAGGTAACCCCAAAATTGGACACTGTCCGTCACATTCCGTGGCCCAGCAGTACTACAAAATGGATTTTGCAATATTTAATTCTTAAACCTAGCTTACTGCACATTTCACTAACATTCTTATTTTTCAAGATTAATTCATTAACACTATCCAGCTTTTTTCTTCTCAGTTACATTTTCTGAACAATTTCTTTATATGTCAATCTATCACCATTTCATGTGAATTCAGGCTTTTCTTCTTTTTGCATTTCATTATAGCTACTGACACATTTTCTATTATTTCTTCTTCATCTGGATTTTCAGCTCAATTTCAAGGCATAGTTCGCATCATCTTTGCTTATCTTAACTTAATGCATCATCGTCATACTTATTCTCAGTGTTTAACTCATTCGATGGCTTCTGTTCAAAATTTTTATGAGCATGCATGTTCCCATTTCTCACTTACCTTATAACCCTGATTTTAAACACAATATTTTCTTTTTGCCAATATTTTAGAGTTTTTTTTTTCTACAAATCATTTTTTGTAGTTCCTTCAACCCATCTGAATCATGTTATCTATTATCACAGATTTCTTAAGGATGTTGAAAACTATTGAATAGTAATGTCCATGTGCTATAATTGGGAAGAAAACCTGTTGTCATGAAATAATAAAAATGATGTAAGTTTTAAAAATAATAGACTAAGTTCATTGATTAATTTATAAAAGTCATATGATATACCAAGTTAACATCTTCAAATTGTAGCTTCCTTATATCATCTTCCATCTGAATTGCAATCATCTTTGCGAACTTATCATATTGTTTATCTATTATATCTTCTTTGGAAAGCATGTGTTCTCGATTATCTTGTATTATTCCCGGCAGCTGCTTGATAATTGAAAACAAGTTAAATTAAGTTAATACATAAATACATTCAATTATAGTACATTATTTTAAATTAGTTTTATCTCACCATCATTGATGTATAAAAGTAATGCCTTTTGATCTCTTTCTCTGATTCCCATTCTTCGTAATTTAAGATTGAAGCAAATGTGTCAATCACAGGAGTTTCAATTTTCAATCCTGGTGCTAGTGATTGGACATTCATTCTCATCAATCCTACACGTTGGTCGTTGAAAACTTGCTCTCTGTTTTTGAGAATATCACAGGTGATAAGTATAAGAAACTTCAGATATTATTTATTCTTTGATATATCACAGGTGATACTACTAATTTCTTTTGTTTGTTAAAAAGAACATCTGAGGTATCACCTATGATATATACAAGTAAAGTTCATAAAAATTTAAAAGTTAATCTTACGCTTCGTCTCCTTGCATACAGAAGATGCTTCTTGCCAAGAGTATTTCATCCTCTGTTAGCTCTTCTGTTGTGCTGACCTTTTGGTTTATATAGGGTGATTGCAGGCACCGAGATTCTTTTTCTTCATTATTTGATTCTATTTTTTTTGCATGGTTTTGACTCTACTATTGGGCTATCAAATCCTAGATCAAAGGTTGGCTGTGATCCTGGTGTGAACTCAAAATTGTGCTCCCTACTTTTACAACAAGATGAACTTGCTTGTTCCTTTTGTTTTTCTTGTTGACAAGAAGCACCTGCTTGTTCCATTTGTTTTTCTTCTACATTTTCCTGCTTCCCAAATGTCTGCGTTTCAGCTAAAACTTCAAGAAATTCTTCATCAGTTAAATCTTCAAGCGGTTTTGAAGCCATTTTGGCTTGTTTTTGTTGAATTTCTCTCAATTCTTTCTTAAATTCATCATCGGTTTTATCCAGTAATTCCTCAAAGAAAGATAAATCATCATCAAATTTCATTTGATCTTGAATTTTTTTCATCTTCATTTTTTTGACTTGTTACCTTTTTTGTTTCAACTTTTTTTCCTTTATCATTTTCTGCACCTTCATCCTTGTTTCTACTGCTGACCTCATTGTTTTCCTCAGCTACATCATTTTTGGTACTACTACCCTCATTGTTTGATGCAGTTTCATCATTTCCATTCCTTGTGCACCTTCATCTTTATCAGAGTTTGATTCTGCATTATTGTCATTTGCGGCATCTTGTTTGTCAGCTTCATCATCATCAACTATCATAGATTCTCCATTTTCTTCTCCATGTTCTCTATTTTGATGTCCACATTCTGTCTTTTCATTGTTATCATTAGACTCACCATTGTTATCATCTTCATCATCACTTGTTACGAATTTGATGGAGCTTGATTCTGTTGATGAATAATAGAAAGGATTTCGTCGTTGGAAATTATCATTAGCATTTCTGAAAATCTGCTTCAATCTTTCTCTATATTGAATAAGCCTTTGATCATTTACAAACTTTAATAGACTTTCTTTGATTGTTTCTTCAAACAATTCTTTCTCACTCAAAATACCTTCTATTTTATCTTCTAACATTTCATAAATTTCCTGTAATTGAATTTAAATTTGAAGAAATCATCAGTTACACTCTAAACACAAAAATAATCTAATATCACTAGAGATATCATACACTCACCTCCTTTTGAGCAGTTTTTTCTTGTTCATTTAGAGCTCCTATAATGTTGACCATCCCAAAAAAGTTTAGGAAATCTAGTTCCAGAGTCTCTCTACTTTTCAACAAATTTGCGTTCCAACTTTTGAAAGCTGGTAATCTTCTCGGAACACTCATTCCATCAAACTTTGTATATTGTAAATATGCAAGCTGTTTCAACAACCATTTATCATATTATATTAAAAAACATTATCAAGTATGTATAAATCACAGGTGATACTTCATATGGTCTTTTTAACAAATGAAAACAATGAATAGTATCACCTGTGATACTTCATATATCACAGGTGATACTTCATATAGTCCTTTTAACAAATGAAAATAATGAATAGTATCACCTGTGATACTTCATATATCACAGGTGATACTTCATATGGTCTTTTTTTTTAACATTTAAAAAATATATGTATGTATATTTTCACAATCATAAACTTGTTATGCTAAAAAAAAAAAAAAAAAAAAAAAAAAAAAAAAAAAATCAGGAGATACCATCAAGAATGTTACTGGGCCGTAATAGACAACCTCTGTCCTATTCCTCTTTCTGGTTGCCCAATCATTTTTTGACAATCTTGCACATTCATATACATATCTGCACCAATCTATCTCCCTAACATCATCTTCTTCAAGAACATTTTTCAATACCGTCGTTTTTACAACACAGTTGCTATCACATTCTCCAAAGGTATTTGCAACTAGCATCAAAAAGTTCATTCTGAACATGAAATCTGTGTTTATTGTTTTTGTTATTTGTCTTGATATTGGATTTATTGTCAACTTGCTTTCATCTTTGAACTGATTTTTCCATTCTTCCTCAAATAGATCATTCTTTTCCCTTTGTCCTTCATTTCTTTCTAACCTCCTTGATCCCTTTGGTAACCCAAGAACTTCGTTCACCGTCTGTGGAGATATTTGTAAATTACCATTTGGAAGCCGAAGGTTCATTGTTTCTACGTCCAGACTGTCTACTACAAAAAACGCCAGCCTTGTTGGTACTTCATTAATCGGAAAATCAATCAACTCTCCAAACCCCATTTGTCTTATAACTTTCTTTCTTTCTTTGCTTAATCCATGCATTGCATCAAAAAAGGGCCTAACTGTTGCCCTTGACCTCAACGTCGTATACATCTTTTGTTTCTTTTTTACATTTTTATGAATCCCTTCATTTTCTTCGTCATCAGAATTACGCTCACCATCTTTTTCTCCCATTTCAAATTCTTTTTCATCAATCCCAGTTTCATCTATTTTTCTTTTTCCTTTTGCTGTTTCACTCTTCTTGTCTTCAACTTCTTTCTCTTTAGATTTTCCAGCTTCTTCTGTCTTTGCATTAGCCTCTTTTTCAGCTTCTTTTTCAGCCTGTGGCATAATGTAAAGAAAGTTATAGGACATTACCAGTTAGTTTATCACCAGTGATATTTATTGTATCACAAGTGATGTTTATTAATAATAATTCATTTTTACATTTAACTAACCTGTTCTTTACATATTTCACCTGCTTCTTTCTTGTTTGCTGCTTCCTTTTCAGCTTTTTCTAATTTTGCCGCATCTAACCGTTGTTCCTTCATCAGCATTTTTATTTTCTTTTTTTCTTCCAACTTTCTTTGTTGTGCTGCTAATAGTGGATGCAAATGACGAAAACGTCTTCTTTTCTTACATCCTAATCTTGGTAACTGTTTTCTTCTTTTTGGATTTGTTTCATCTATTTTATGCGCTGTATTTTCATCACATTTTCATTAAACTAAAACGCACTTGAAGTAACTTGATAACTTTACTTTCTAAAATGTACAACATAAGTCCTCATATCACAAAATCTAAAATCCCAAACAGTCAGTTCTTCAACAAACCTCTAATAAACAACATAACCTATTGTCTACAACACATTCAATAATCAGCTAATTATATCTAGATTTTTTAAATATAATCTATAATCTATCATTGCTTCACAAAAACTTAAGAAAATCTTCATAAATTGTATCAAAAACACTTAAAAAATACAGAAACAACTAATAAAACAACTAATTAATTAGTCAAAAGCATCGTACCTTCATTTCGAGAGTCAATAGGTTCATTTTGAATCCTTTTTTTTTGTGGATCTGCTTGTACACTTGATGATTCTTGCATTTTTGGGTTATTTTTATGATTTTAACAGTTAAAAACGGGTAGTTTTGATTGTTTTATGGTAGCTTTTTTAATGGTAGTAAGAGAGAGAAAATGATTTTTTTGATAAAGAGAATTTTTTGATAGTGAAAGGTCGAGGGTGGAGTTGGTGGGGTAAGTTTGCTGAATTGACAAAAGTGGTCCATCCGTTTTTTTTAATATTAAAAGGTAACTTTTTTAATCCATTGGCTTTTATGAAAGTTTTTTTGACAAAGACTTGTAAAAGGAAACCTAGGACTCCAATCAATTTGACACTTAATTAAAAATTGAGCCTAAAAATTAAGCTGATAAACAGACTACTAATACATGTTGGCTTTTTTATTTTTTTATATCACTTGTGATATTATTCTTTTAATTGGTTTATGTATAGACTTTTAAGCTTGTTTTTTTTCTGTCTAAATACATGTTGTTACACTAGCCGAATAAAGAAAATAATTTGGGCTTAATGAGCAGCCCAAAAAGTTTACATACACTGTAGTTACCTACATACATTAAGAGGTATCACATGTGATACAAAATAATATATTAGGTATCACCTGTGATATCACACACAAGAATATAACCTGTTTTGGCTAAATAATTAAGTATCACCTGTGATACATATAAGTTATCACCTGTGATACAAAAAGACATATTTGTTATCACCTGTGATACATAAATAATATATTAGGTATCACCTGTGATATCACACACAAGAATATAACCTGTTTTGGCTAAATAATTAAGTATCACCTGTGATACATATAAGTTATCACCTGTGATACAAAAAGACATATTTGTTATCACCTGTGATACATACAAAATCACACACTGGAAATATATAAAAGAAGCTTATATTCAATTTACCCAAAAGCTACTTTCAAATTCAGATGAAATTCATCAGTTTAATGCCTAGAAGTTAGTTTAAGCATAAAGCCATAACAAGACAGAGTACAATCTCTGGCACCCGGGAATGTGGTTCGGGACCTAATAGAGCGCCATCATTCTTAGGTAACCCCAAACTTGGACACTGTCCGTCACATTCCGTGGCCCAGCAGTACTATCTAACAGCTTTTGCAATATCTAACTCTTAAAACTAGTTTAAACATCTACACTGTTCCAGAAAAATAAGAATACTTGAACATAAACATAAATTGTCTTGTAGAAACATTATATTCATCTAATGCAACTTGTTTTCTTCAGCTATCTTTCTCTCAATAGCTTCTTCAACCATGATTTTCATCTTTTCTTTGTCTTGATATCTCTCAGCAAACTCCATAGCTTTCTTTGACATTAATGCACGTTTCACATTCACTTCATGCAAAAGGATCTTGGCAGCATACCTCATCCTCATTTTTTTCATTTGTTCCTTATATCTTGCATTTTTTTCATCCATGATGTCAATCTTCCATTTCAGTCCTATTTCACCTTGAAAAGTCTCCATATGAATCATCGTGTATAAGCCACAGTCAATCTTGTTATCTTTAGTTCTCCATTTCATCTTTGGAACTTTTGTTGGAGCCTCTTTCATTAGTTGATTAACACATGGGTGGCCAACACTCATCAAATATTGAAGAAAAACTGCTTTCTGCAAATTGACATAAAATTAAAGATATTACTTACTACAATCTATATATAATGATATTAGTATGCATATAAAATATAAGTATACAAATAGACTTCAGTTAAAGAATTTCTTACCACAAATTCGAAGACAGCTTTGTATTTGCCTTCATAATCTGCACCAGATATACTGTTGTCGAGTATAGCAGCATTACCTTTCTCAAGGTTGAAAACAATCACATAATAATGATCGTGAGCAATGATTGGGAAGAAAGCAAGGTTTACATTTCTCAAATTCTGATTGGCTTCATCCTTTTTCATCGTTTTATCAAACTTCTTATACTGCACTTGTATGTCTTTACTCTGCTTCAAAACCTCTGGTAGCTGTTTTATCACAAGAGATAATTTAAAATCAATTCATAGATACTCTAAATATACACCTATTTTTGAAATTTAAATATACTTACCATTGCACCTGTTCTGAAGTAGTATCTTCTCTTCCCTTTCCCATCTTTATTGTTACTTTCTTCTTCATTCAAAACTGATACAAATGCGTCAATTACGTGATTTTCTATTTCCAATCCAGGTGCAAGTGACTGCATTGATATTCTTGGTACAATTGTTTCCATCCCATCATTGAATACCTCCTCTCTGTGTTTAGTATCACAGGTGATAAATATCAGTTTCTTAAGTATGCATAATATGTCACTGGTGATAAATATCATAAATTTAAGAGAAACAACAAATATTTAAAACTTACATGATGTCTCCTTCCATTAAGAATAAGCTGTTTGCCAACAGGATTTCATGATCTGTTAAGGGTTCCATCGTACTAGCCATCTTGTTATTATATGGTGACTTCAAGTATATTGATGGTTTCATTTTCCTTTTCCCTTCAGCAACATCCTTCACAGTTCCGAATGATTTTTGTTGTATTTTTGGGCTTTGAAATTCTGCAATTTCATCTCTTTGTTTTTTGGCAGAACCTTCTTTTTCAGCCTGTATTGAAAGCAAATTAAAATGGAAATAAAGAGAAATAAGTTGATAAATATATTACAGACGATAACTGATATGTATCAAAGGTGATACCTAATATGTTATTTTGTATCACAGGTGATACTTAATATTCTAATGAAATATCACAGGTGATACCTAATATGTTATTTTGTATCACAGGTGATATTTAATATTCTAATGAAATATCACCTGTGATACAAAATAAAATATTAGGTATCACATGTGATATGTTAAGTATCACATGTGATATGTTATATTACTTTAAAATGATAATTTAAAGTCAAAAGTAACTAACCTTTTCTTTTAATCTTTTTTCATTAAGCTCCTTTAAAGCTGCTTTTCTTTTATCAGCTGCTTTCTTTTCAGCCTCTTGCTTAGCAGCTTCTTTTTGTTTTGCAGCCTCTTTCTCAGCAGCTTCTTCCGCAGCCTATTTTATTAAAGAATTAAAAACTATTAGATTGTATCATTTGAGATATTACCATTTGTCATATTACTATTTTTGTTTTATTACCTTTTGTTTCTTCAAATTTGTTGTTATTTCATCTTGTCTTCTTTTTTCAGCAGCTTCTTTTTGTTGTTTGATAAGTTGTGATTTTCTTTCTTTTGCTGCATTTTCTTTTGCAGCAGCTTCTGCAGCAGATTCTGCTTCTTTATCTTTTTCATTTTGTTCCTTTTCTTTTTCAGGAATTTCAGTTGCTGTCTCTTTTGGTTCCTCGTATGTTTCTTTTTCATTTTGCTCATTCGCAGCTTCTTCTTTTTTAGCCTGTTTTTTCAAATAAAAAAAAGAGTAAACTCCAAAATACATGTTGGGAACACGTTTTGTAATATTTAAAGTATTGATCATTTGTATTAGGTTGCTTAGGCCTTTATGTTTGTTATTAGGCCCAGCCCGTGTAGAAGGCCCATGGGCTGTGTTGTTTAGTTCATTTATTATGTTTAATTATGTATTATGTTAAGCATGTAGGGCTAGTAGCCCAACCTCATGTAAAACTATAAATACCCCTCCCATCCAAGGGAAGGGTGTTGGTTGATGAATTAAGAAGGTTTATTGTTAAGTGTGTGTAATCATCTCCCTTCCATCTCTTTCTCTCTCTAGCTTTCTCTCTCTAGATCTAGTAGGTAATTAGTGGTAGCTTAATTCATAAAAGTATAAAACATCAAGTGGTATCATTCGCCAAGGGGTAATCTAGGTTGTTACAAGATTAGATTTAAGAAAAAACTAAAAAATCCGTAGATTTAGAGTCATCAGACTAGTTACTGTTCATCAGATAAGTTTTTTAGTCGAACGAGATAGGGCAGTCGAACGAGGTGTCTTAGTCGAACAAGCAGGGTGATCGAAGGAGGATACTTCATCGAAGGAGAATTCAGTCGAACGAGCAAAAGGGTAGTCGAGTTAGACTTACTCTTCCAATTGATCGAACGAGCTTATTGATCGAACGATCTTACTTGATCGAACGAGCTAATTTGATCGAACAAGTTACTTAATCGAACGAAGTAACCTTAATCGAACGAACAATCTTAATCGAACGAGAATACCTTAATCGAACGAGAAACCTTAATCGAACAAGCAATCTTAATCGAACGAAAATACCTTAATCGAACGAGAAACCTTAATCGAACAAGCAACCCTAATCGAACGAGAATACCTAATCGAACGAACTAACTTCATCGAACGAGATAGTCGAACGAGAATACCTAATCGAACGAACTAACTTAATCGAACAAGATAGTCGAACGTGCTTACCTGATCGAACGAACTTAGTCGAACGTGATTACCTGATCGAACGAGATAATTTTTTCTTGGATTTCGTACAAGTTTCTAATCTTCTAAACAACAACCGTCTTTATCCTTTAAAGATCCTTAACCGTTTCAAGCTACTACAAGATGTCTCAACCACCACACTTTAATTACTACTACCAGCTACAGCAATATCCTCAGCAACAACAATACTCTCAACAACAACAACAATTTCCTCAACAATATCCACAACATCATGCATATGTGCAACAACATCAATTCATTCCTCCACCACAACTATCCCCACAACAAATAATGCAACAAAATTACCTTCAGAATAATCCTTCAGTGTCCAGAGAACCTCACTGGTTTCATAAGATGTGTGAAGCTATAAGCAGTCAGCAATCTCGTCATGAGGCTGGAAATCAAGATACTCCACCCATGTTAACACCTGGAAACTATGTGCAGTGGGCAAGTAGGTTTCTCTGATTCGTTGAACTCCGTAAACCCCATGGACCGTATCTGAAGCATGTCATCACTGTGGGGCCCTTTCCTGAACCAGTAATTGTTGTTCCAGCAACTCCTGAAAGAGAAGAAACATCCACCCCTATTGCTGTTTCTAGCTATACAGCCGAAAAAGCCTTAAAACAAGAAGCAAATGGAATGGCAATGGCATTCATACTCCAGGGAATTCCAAATCCCATCTATCGAAGTGTTGATGCTCAGAAGACTGCAAAGGATATGTGGGAACATGTGCATCTTCTGATGGAAGGAACAGAGCTCAATCAGGAAGACCTTGAATCAAAATTGTACATGGAATTCAACAATTTTGTTATGGAACCAGGAGAGACAATTGAATCATACTACCACCGCTTCACCAATGTTGTTAATGACCTTGATCGTCATGACATGAAGTTTCCAAGGATTGCAATCAACTCCAAATTTCTGGGATGCCTAGGTCCTGAATGGAAGAAATATGCAACGTTTGTTAGGCAATCAAAGAAGATTGGTGAGATCAAATATGGATTGATTTATGATTTTCTCAAACAACATCAATCAGAGGTGGACAAAGAAGTAGCAGCAAGAGGAGGTTTCATACCAGGACCACAACCTAATTCGCTTGCACTAATGGCTCAACCAAACTTCACTCTACCTTCTCAGGAATTTGGAAACTCATCTTATCAACCAAGTTTTCAACCTCAAAACCAACTTGTCCTATATGAAACACCATCTCAACAATCAGGCAACCAAATGGTAACCTACAACAACACTGACTCCAACTTTTACACCAACAGTGAATATGATGAAGAAGAAGAAGCTTTCAGTTCCCTCAATGAAGCATTTGGGTTGATTGCTAAAGCATTTGGGAAATTCACAAACAAATCAAACAACCGCCTTCGCTCATCTTCAAACACAAGGAATCAGGCAGTTGTTAATGATGGTAGGGTAGAAATTCAGAACAGATCATCGGGAAGGTTTGGTTCAGGGAACAGAGGAGGATATGGGTCACAAAGGTTTCAAGCTGGAGAACAAAGGTTTCAGTCTGGGGGTAATAGGAATTATATGGGGGCAGATCAGAACAGGAATCAATTGAATGGAAAAGAATCAAAAGGCATTGCAAATACCTCGATTACATGCTACAACTGTGGAGGGAATGGTCATATGGCTACTGCATGCCCAAAGCCTCGTATTATGGGCAGTGCATACCACAAAGAAGCTCTCTTGATGGCACTTAAGGATGAGAAAGCAAGCTTGATGAATGTGAAAGAAAACAGCTTCATGGCAAATGCAGACTCAGAAGATGATATGGAGGATCTTGAGGCAAACGCAGCTGTCATACTCATGGCTAATATGCAGGAAATGAATACATCCGAGACAGGCCCGGTCTATGATACAGACGGTCTTTCTCAGGTACTTGATCCACCATGTTTACTACATGAGATTGCTTCACCTTCCGTATCTTCATTCTCAAATGAACGTTCTGTTCAAAATGATTCACCATTCTCATCTTCTTTAGATAATCAAATCAACACTGATATATCATTTGATGATGATAGAACAGTCGTCTCATTTGATGATCTAATAGAAGATGACAATCATGATCAGATTGAACAAAATGAAAATTTGACTAATCAAGATTCGGAGCTTCAGGCCTTAATAATGACCACCCAATCACAAAATGAAAAATGCAATGAAATCAATAAAAATCTGAAAGAAAAGATTGCGTTGTTAACAAGGGATAATGAGTGCTATCAACAACAACTTTCTGGATATCTTAAACAAGATAAACGTGAAAAAGGTTTTGAAATTGCTTTTCAACAAGAGAACGTAAAAGTTCAAGATTTGCAAAACCAAGTACGTGAATTAACCGATTCTAAGGCTGAGCTTCTCTCTTAAAAAGAAAAGGATCAATTTGAATTCAAAAAACAAATTGATGCTTTAACTTCTGAGTTGTTAAAAACTCAATCAGAGCTTTCAACATCTCAGCAGGATCTTCTTGACGAAAAGCAAGCCACAAGGAAACGTGTTGACTCATATCTTGAGGAAATTCTGGATCTGGAAACCAAACTCAAAGATTTTCAAAATGTTGTGTATAAAACGGGTAATTCTGTAACACAAATTCAAAAACTAACTGTGAAACCAAGTCCTAAAGGAGTAAGTTTTGCACTTGGAAGTGACACACCCCGTAATTCACAGAAAGCACTCAAAGATAATCCTAAGTTATGCAATGCAACATTTTTGTTAGATGATTCCTTTCAACGTGTTGTTATGTATTCTGTTGATGAAGAAATTGATTTTCTTGCAAACAAGATTGAGGGTCGATCAAATTCACAAAACAAGTTTTCAAGTGTACATTATGATTATAATGAACGACCTCATATAAGCAAATCATTTGTGCCACCAAAAGATAAACCAGAACAAACGCTGATACGTACCTCAGATCAAATATATCATCTCTCCCAAAATGATGCACATCTCAACAATTATTTGACAGAGAATGATGTTGATCCACAAATGCCTCCAGCTTTTAAAATTGTCAAACATTTTGAGACATTTATGGAAGACATCAAATTTTTAGAAAATGAAATTGAGTTTAATTCTAAAATCACTGTCTCTTCTTTTTTCTCTCCTGTGGAAAAAGAAAAGATAGAAATTCTTCAAAAGAAAATTTTACCTCATGTCAAACACTTGAAGAAATGTGCATCTCAATGGGAAGAAGATCTAGTTGACGAGGTTCTATCAATGAAGAACATTTTCAAAGCTAAAGACTCCAAAATTCATAAACAAAAAGTTCAAAAGAAGAATTTGGAAAAAGAAAATGATCGACTCTTGTAAAATGTTCTTAGTTGTGATGTTGTTTCTGTGTTGATGAATGCACTTTATGAATCTGGTAATGAGTGTCTTATGAATAATCATGTTGTTGATACAAAGTTGTTGCAAATCGAAATTAAGAATCTAGTGAAAGAGAATGATGATCTTCGACAAATCAACAATGATGTGGAAAACAAAGTTTTTAATCTTCAAAAAAGGCTTGATTGGTGTCAAATTCAAAGTGCTGAATTTGAACTAAAATTTCAACATCTCATAGGGTGTTAGGAATATGAATATTCAGCTGAAGACTCGGTCACCCCGAGTACTTATTAGCTCATCATAGCTCGTAGAATTATCAGTAATATTATTAGTAGCTTAGTTATTATTATTAGTATTGTGGAGTGGGTCGGGTCTTTACCCTCTGTCAGCTCTCTCCACAGGCCACTAGGGGCATATTAAGTAGTATGTATAAATACCCCTTCCCTTGTGTGGGAAGGGTTGGAACTTCACTTCATTCTAATCTAATATACACATAGTTTTCTCTCTCTAGAAGTTCCCACTTTCTCTCTCTAGTTCTTTGTCATTCGATCTAAATCTAAGCCTCAAACAAGTGTTTCTTGCATTGTGAATACCCTACAATTGGTATCAAGAGCCATGGTTAGGTCCATGAGAGTTGGTATTCACGGATTTGTTTAGTTTTTGAGGTTTTTGTGTTCGAATTGACAAGTAACAAAAAAAAAAAAAAAAAATCATTTTGTGCATTGTTTAGTGATTAGAAGTTGTTATACCTTGTACTTTCTAGCTTAGGAACAGTATAAGAGTGGTATTTGGTGCTTGGATTCACAGATCTAAGAATTGTGTGGTGATTTTGGGGTAATTCGTGGGTGTTTGTTGTAGTGTTCTTCGCAGCGGTTTGTGTGCTTGGGACAAGTTCTTGGACTCGGTTTGTGTCACTTCGAAGATACGGTTTGTTTTATTACTAGTTTAGGCAAAAAGACAAAAGGCAGTGAAAGCGACGTGCTTGGGAGTTTGTGTCTACACGGTTTGTCCCTGCAGCGTGTACTCGGTTTGTGTCTACTCGATTTGTCCCTCCAGCGTGTACTCGGTTTGTGTAGACGCGGTTTGTCTCTGAGGAGTCTACTCGGCTTGTGTCTACTCGATTTGTCTCTGCAGTGTGTACTCGGTTTGTGTCTACACGGTTTGTCCCTGCAGCGTGTACTCGGTTTGTGTCTACTCGATTTGTCTCTCCAGCGTGTACTCGGTTTGTGTCGACGCGGTTTGACTCTGAGGAGTGTATTCGGTTTGTGTCTACTCGGTTTGTCTCTGCAGCGTGTACTCGGTTTGTATCTGGGTGATTCTAGAAATTCCAGCGAAAGATTCTATTTCTAGGTTAAATCACAAGATCAGTAAAATCCCGTATTCACTATGACAACTAACTCAGACTCCCTCATTTCGGAGGTTCTCAAACTGTACGATGCTATCAAGGATCATGGGAACTATAATTTCACATCTCTAACAGAAACAAATGATACTGATTCTGCTGGAACTGATGAGTCACACTCGCAGTCACACATGGATGAATGCCTTCAGGTTATGCAGTTGGCTAATGATAAGGAAAGTCAAGTAGCGTGCTTCAGATCACTTCTATCACACATTAAGGCTTTGTTTGGTAAATCTGAATACGTGATGGGGTACAAACGGGCTTTCGCTTCACTCTTTGGTCAGGAAATTGGTGATTTCACAGTCATAATGACATTATATCTGGATCAACTAGAACAGGAGCTGGTCAAGGAAGAATATTCTGAAGATAAATCCAGAGCAGCTCTCAATGTGATCAACAATCAACTCCAAGTGTTCATCAACTCTCAATACACTATGGACTATAATTATGACTGCCAAGTGACTAAAGAGTGCTTCGCTAAATATACTGGGTCAGAAGTTGAAATGTACAAAACGACATTGCTACTGCTGATGAGGGATGTCCATGGGTTCATTGAGGAAAAAGGTGAACAGGGTAGGAATGGAACAAAATCAGACAAGACGGATGATGGTGTCAGCACAGGAAGTGACTTCACAAGATGTGAGAAGGAATCCTACGAACCTGAAAATCACCAAGCACAGACTACTGTGGTACATCTGTCTCATCTAGATAATACTGTTTCTAATGTACTTGTGCATGATAATTCGTCGAGTTCTTTGCCTACGACTGAGTCTTTCAAATCACCTGATATGATTGAAAAGAGGGTTTACAATGAACTTTTAAAAGGATTTTCAAAACTGGAAAAACATTGTGTTGATCTTGAAATTTCAATGCAACAATTAAAAGAAAAGTTCCAAATTAACCTTCCATCAAAAAATCCAGAATTACCTGACTTTCGGGAATTTTTTATGATAAATGAGTTGAAAGATCAGCTAGTGGCCAAGAACGCGACTATTAACATGTTAAGGACCAAACTAAGTGAATTGCAAGAAAAGGTCAATGATGATAAAACCTCACATGACGCAAAAACTGTTGAGTTACAGGCTGAAAATGATCACTTTCAAGCACAAAATCTAAGGAAAAGTTTCTCATTAGCTTCTCGTAGGAATGACTTAAAGAAGTCGGCCAAGAACAGGGTGAATCCTAAGTCTGTCAAACCATCAGTCTTGGAAACACCTTCTCCAAGGTGTGCTCCCCAAGTTGGTGAGACTAAGAGTTTGCCTAAATCAGTCACTTCACAACCTAGACATAAGGGAACATTAGCTAAGAGTCACTTTCAGGATAAGTCTCACATGACACCAACAAAGGAAGTTAATGTTCATGTCACTGCATTCTCTACTACGACAAACAATCACCATAGGCCTGTAAAACTAATGAAGCACCCTAGGAAGCCTAATAGATCTAGTGCTGAAAAACAAGAAATTTTCTCTCGTAAAAACACTAAGGTGCCTCAGAAACAGAGCATATTTAGAACATGCCTAAGATGGTTGCCAACTGGTAGAATCTTTAAGAAAGTTGGTCGTCAGTGGGTACTTACTGACACGAAAAATGCTTCTAAGAATGTTTGCATGAAATCACAGAGGCAGGACCCCATAGTCACTAACCAATACATATGCGAACAAAATACTTATGATAGTGCAGGGAGACGGTTTCCGCGTGCAGCTACTCTCACAGAATGCATCAAGAAGAAACTCAAGGTGTGGCTACCAAAGGGGAGATCAACTCCCAAAGAGGAGGTTAGGAAAACACACCTGTGATGTAAGGTGACAATGACTTTTGAACAACTCAGTTCAAAACTCGTACTGTTCTTATGAAGAGATTCTCATGTATCCTTTTTCTTGTTGTGTATAGTTTCTCTTAGTTTGTAGGTGCATGTTTATTGTGTATATAGTTATTTGTGATATTGAATAAGGAGAGGCATGTCTTTTGGATATCGATAACATTTACGACCCTAGAAATGTCATTCAATAATGACACGAGGTTTTAAATGAAGCTCGAACAGAAGTTGTTCCTTATAAGTAAATCATGTCTCTAAGGTTTGATATTACTTTAGATAGCAACCCGCGTTCCCAGGTTAAGACATATTGTCACCAAAATGACAACTATTCTTCAAGGTGATGTTCACCTGAGCATGAATTACTTCATATTCATGTTCATTCATATTTCTCACCAAGTGATAAATTGCTGCTCAATCAATCAATGTCTAAATTTCTATACAGAAGTTTAGTCATTGATTGAGGGGGAGAGCTATAGCAATTTAAACTTGTCTATGAGCTCTCATAGTGCAATATCTGAATCTATAGCATCTGACTGGGCTATCACTAAGTATTTAGGGATTTTGTGTGTTGTGTTTGAAAGTTGTGGATGCCTTTGAGTGTAAGAATTTCTAGTGATAGGATAGTCAGGGACCAAATGTGCCATTTAGCTAAATAAAGAGAGTTAAGAGTTGGTATTTAAACTTGTAACCTATGCGGTTTGTCAAGCCAACAAAGACAGGGACCAGAAGTGTCATTATGTTAAAGTGGAATGTTAGGTGAAGATATTTAAGGCTCAAAATTCATGCGGTTTGTCTTAAATCACTCTCTCTCCTCTTAATCAAACCGAACCCACCTCTTTTCTCTATCTAAACCCACGATCGCTAGTTTAATCCACCCATCGAGCTTCCTCCTAGGTAATTAACGATCCTCTCCCATATCAGTAGACTATTAATCGTATCATTCCTAGATTCTAAACGTTTCATTTGGTCTTTCTAGGTTGATTCATACGACTCCTCAATCGATCCTAGGTTTGTTTGTTGTTACTTGCTTTTGATTGATGGGATTCTCATCTATGTGTGTAATAATTGTTATCATATGCTTTTATTGTTTCATCTTTCAAGATATGATTTGGATTGTTATGATTTATCGAATGATGATTGACTCCAAAAAGTCAAAATCGTTCATGAGTCTAAGTGTCGTTCGTATGATTATCGATTGGCATGTCTCTAGGGTTGAGTGTATTATTTTTACTAACAAGTTGAGGAATCTATTCTGATAAGTAGTTAGCTATTGTATGTTTGGATGCGTTAAGTTGATTGATTGGTGGTTCAGTTTAGAGTGAGGTTGGTTTAAGTCAGGTTTGATTGCCTTAAGCTCTCGTCTTGTTCCTTGTATATATATACAGTCTTCAAGTTATGAGTGCTTAATCTATTTCGTGGGGTCATATTCAACGATGTGGGTTGTCTGTTCTAGGTCGAGTATTTGCAATGCGTGGTATGTAAACCCTGTATGGATTTATTGATACGTTTGAGAAGTGATTAGGCATATCAAGAGTTGTTAGTGAAATGTCTAATCTGAAATTATTGCTTTCAAAATAATCAAGGGTGTATGTTTAGATGGTATGTTCTTCGATGCGGTTTGTCTGTATGATTATGGAGGCTGCTTGTATGTATGTCCATGGACACGGTTTGTCTGTTTGATCACTAACGCGGTTTGTCTATATGCTCACGAACTCGGTTTGTCTATGTGCTCACGAACTCGGTTTGTCTATGTGCTCACGAACTCGGTTTGTCTATGTGCTCACGAACTCGGTTTGTCTATGTGCTTACGAACTCGGCTTGTTTATGTGCTCACGAACTCGGTTTGTCTAAACGCTCACAAACTCGGTTTGTTTAAATGCTCACGAAGTCGGTTTGTCTAAATGCTCACGAACTCGGTTTGTCTGAATGATCACGAATGCGGTTTGTTTGTATGGTCATGGATGCTGTTTGTCTACTTAGTCATGTATAGTCATGAATGCGGTTTGTCTACATATTCACGAACTCGATTTGTCTATGTGCTTATAAACTCAGTTTGTCTATATGCTCACATGTATACATTTAAGCTGTGCAGTTGATACTTTAGTATGTGCTTGATGTATGATGCCTATTTGGTCTCTCATAATTGAGTGCTACTTGATTTACTGTAGTCTCTTGTAATGTTCACATAGGCTATGTGCTAACCTTGAGGATTGACACCCGTCTAACTTGTATTGGCATACTGTCTTTCTGTGAATGTGTGTGTGTAGATACAATGACTGATACTGAGATCACCACTTCCTCTGAGCCAAACCCCGAGGTCTCAACACCTGTTCGCACAGATGAACAAATCCTTCCAAAGAACAAATGGATCCCTATTGGAAGGAGCAACTGTTATATTGATGTGACAAGACCTCAACCCAATCCTATTTACAAGATATCTGTTGATATCTTAAAGGAAACTACTTTCTTCAGAGCATTCACAGCATGTGCAACCGTTCCTTCTATATACATACAGCAGTTCTGGAATACGATTCAACTTAACAAAGACACTGGAAATTACCATTGTCAGTTAGATGAACAATGGTATGAGCTGACCAAAGACACCATCAGAGAGGCTCTTCAGATCTCACCTGTTGTCATTGATAAACCCTTTACTCAACCTCCTACATCCGAGGCTCTCGTCCACTTCATTAATGATCTAGGTTATCCCTCAACCATCCTCAAGGTGTCAACAATAGTCACCAGTGAAATGTATCAACCATGGAGAACACTCGTCACCATCCTCAACCTATGTCTTACTGGGAAGACTTCTGCTTTTGAAAAACCTAGGGCTCCAGTGCTTCAAATTCTATGGGGAATTGTAAAACGTTCCAACATAGATTTCGCTGAAAGGATCTGGGAAGAATTCATTCACTCCATTCACACCTTCCTAGAAGACAAAGTAAAACTGGAATCTAATCTGGCCAGCAGGAAGACAGTTAGAAAGATATTAATTCCTAGCATCAGATTCACAAAAATGATAATCCACCACCTCTACTCTCTTCACAAGTTCCATCCCAGAACTAATTCTCCTCTCCATTTGTCCTCTGAAGAATTTGTTCTGGGAAATCTCAAGTGGGCTGCTAAAGGGGCCAATCAAGAAGTATTTGGAAGACTTATTCCTGAGCTCCTTATTTCAGATAATATTCGTCAAGCCTCCTATTATAAGGATTATCTGAGCAAAATAGAGGAATATCAAAAGTCTCTCTCTTATAAGGTAAGAAGTGAAGCTGAAACCCCTGAACCAGAAACCCAGAAATCCATCAAACAAACCCAATCTAAATCGAAATCAAAGAAAAGAAAGGATGCACCCACTGAAGTTGAGGGACCTAAGAAAAATAAGAAGATCAAAAGGAAGGCATCAATCAAGAAGTTGAAATCTAATAAAATCAAGACAAAAGGTCGAATTGATGATGAAGAGATGGTGGTGCCTGAACTAGGTCTAAGAGATGAAGAAGATCCGGTTCTACAACAAGCCTTGGAGCTGAGTGCTAAAGAACATGCTGAATCAACAAGGAGTGCTACGAAAGGAGTGGTCCTTAGAGAACCTGCTGTTGAGAGCAGTAAACCATTACCTGAAGTAGAGGGCAAAGGAAAAGGAGTAGCTACAGTAGTGCAAGCTGCTAAGACTCTTCTTACCATATCCTCTCCGGCATCCAAGACAACAACACAATTTGTACTGAGGAAACGTGATCAGGGATCATCCAGAGTACTTGATCTTTCTGAAGGACCACAAGAAGAATCACCAAGCTTAGAAGTTACTCAAGATTCCAGTGATACAGAAAGCGATGAACAGTTGTACAAGGAGAAGAAGGTGGAGATGAAGATCACACATCCTGAAACAAAGGATCCACAAGATCAAGGTGAGAGTCAAGATGAGAAAGTTCACAAAGAAGCTGAGTCTGTAAACATCATTAAGGAAACTCATGATCAGATAACTACAACCACTACAGAACCTCCACAAGAAATACAACATGAAGAATTCGTGGCTTCTACATACCCTGGGGTTCATGTAAATCTGAAAATGAAGGATGATGAACAGTCTCACCTGAATGAACCAACAGGGTCTACTGGCACTCTATCTTCCCTGAAGAACCTTGAAACCGACTTCAACTTTGGTGATCAATTCATCCTGGATAAAGCCAACGACAACACCACTGAGACTGACAAACCACAAGATGATAAGGAAGTTGAATCGATGGTGTCTGTACCAATTGAACAAGACATGTCAGGTATTAGATCTATACCAATTCCAGCTTCCACAACAGCAACTATCATAGTAAATTCTTCACCAGAGGCAACCATAGCTACACCCATTACTCCAGAACCTCCATCTAATTTAGCATCACAACTAACCACCGCCACAAAGCTAATTGATGACATGTCACGGAAGATGAAAAATTATGAGCAGAGATTACTGAAGGTGGAAAAGCTTAATATTGAACAAAAGGTGGCACAAGCTGTGAACACTCAGGTAGAAGAGGCAGTCAAATGGGCTATGGAAGCTCCTATGAAAACACGATTCAGAGATCTTCCTACAACTGATATGAAATCGGTCCTCTATGACAGAATGTTTGAATGTGGTCAGTATCAAGGCCACGAAGATCATCAAAGGCTATACGAAGCCTTGGAAAGATCGATGAATCGTGATAATCAGGATTACCTCATGGCTGACCTGAAAGAACAACAGAAAAGGAAGAAAAGGAGACAAGATAAACCCAGTACACCTCCTGGCTCTCCACCACATCCTCCTCCACCTCCTCCACCTGATGGTGGATCTGGAGCAGCAAGGATGTCAGGAGCTTCAGAATCCACCCAAGCTCAATCTCATCATCATCCAACTGAATCTTCTGGTGGTAAAGACCAAGCCACTACTTCTTCTGGCCCAAGCACATCTAAGGGAGTTTCAAAGGCAGGATCGCTTGCGTGGACCACAGTTGATGACAAATTTAAGCCCTCGTTCTCGCCAGTTCCTGAGGATTTTGTCATGAATGAGGGATCGGTTGTAGAAGATTTGTCTTCTCAAACTGATGAAGAAGAAGTCTCTGCTAACACCAATATCCCAACAGTTGATCCTAATCAAAAATGGTGGTTGGAATTCTTACGCACAGATACACCTGATGACTCTAACCCCACTAGTAAACGCCTCACCAGGGAAGACAGGGAATCTTGGGTGAAACCTGTACCTGAAGAAGAACGAGAACCAATTCCTGAAACAGATTGGTCTATCCCATCATCAGACACAAGTGTTCCTGAAAACAATTAGGCAGCTGCCATTGCATCACAACACAACCCACCTCCAGAGAACTCACTGCTGGCGAAAACTAATGACATGGGGGCATTTATTGCTTGGTTCTGTAAGAAAAAAGGTATCACAAATCTCACTCCCCAAGATTTGGAAGGTCCTGCATATGAAATCGTAAAGTGTTTCATCCTGATGTGCATCATCTTCAATATCAAATGGAAGAATGTCATAGACTATTTACTGATCAAGTTGATGACCGGATCCTTTCCTACGACGTCAACCGTCCTCTTCCCTTTGATGGTCCACCAGGTCAAAAGAACATTCAAGCTGATCTCTTCTTTAACAACGATCTGAATTATCTCCGGTTCGGGAATAATGGTGACCGACAGGCATTATCCATTACCAAGATGAAGGCGGCTCACTACCCTGACATTGGGCTAGAACAAATGGTGCCTGATCAGGTATGGTCAGATGAAGAATACAAGTTTGAACTAACTGCATCTTATGGGGTCACACATTGGTGGTTCCACAAGAAACGATTCTACATTGAACGGCACGCAGGAGAGGGTAGTCGTCAGGGTATACGCTCACATCTAAGAATCTTAAGTGTTATCAAAGTTGAAATTCACCCAATGTATGGGTATGAGTATCTTAAAAGGATAGTGCTTCGTCGTACTGATCAGAAGGAGTATATCATTTCTGAAAGCGACTTCAAATATCTATCTCCGAGTGACTTCGAGGATCTCTTCCTTCTGAATCTTCAAGGGCACCTGAATCATCTTCCACCTCGCGACAAGAAGGCGCTTGCTACTGCTGTTAATTTATGGATCCGGGGTCTTGTCATCAGGCAAAGGGTGAGTGATTTTCAACTAGGGATAGAGAGCTATCAGACCAAACTCAATCTCACTAAGCCAAATTGGGAACGTAAGGGTCTTGAGTACATTCACAACTTTAAATTTATCGAATCTCCAAGAGCAGTCAAGTTCACTGACCAGCATGGGACTCCTATGATGATGCAATTCAGTGAGATTCATAAATTCAGCGATGATACCCTGAGAATGATCGATGAAGCACTGGATTTCAGGATTAAAGACTTCAAGATAAATCCTCACAACCCACAATTGAAGACTCAGTTCTGGACTGATCTAGATGTACAAAGGAGTAAAGAGTTTGTGAGAGCCATAGAGCGTAGACTGAAAACAAGAAGGATCTTTCGCAACCTGGAAAGCTTCGTTGGGGGTAGAGTTTGTGAAGGAGATTACAGATTGATGGAAAGAACGACATGAACTGATTCGCTCCATAAGTGGTCTTTGTAGTGATGTTATTCTTTTGTTGGGCACTTGTAATTTTATAATGTAATTTCCTCTAATCTTGTAATACTCTATGTGTGATCTGTGTATATTGACAAGTAATCCTCTCTCGTTGTTTCACGGGGAGCATCGTATGCTCCAAAATCATAATACATTTAAATCTATCCACATTTTCTCCCAAATTTTTCTAAACGTATTTAAATCAATTGGGATCACAAATCTCAAATGGTTTGAAATTTTTGATCGGGGGAGAGAATGTGATTTAAATATGAAATTCTGATAAAATGTGATGATTTGGAAGTTAATGTAAGCTCTCCCGTATGTGCTAAACCATTTTGTATACCAAGGCACATATTGAGGGGGAGCAAAATGTTTTGGACATAAACGTAAGCTTTCCCATGTGTGCTAAACTACTTTATGTATCGATGCACACATTGAGGGGGAGCAAATGTTTTGTGGAAACAAAAAGGATTTGGCATAACATGAGATCGTGACTCAGACTTAACAAATGAATTGACGAAACATATACTGTCATGAATCGAAAGGACATATCCTGGCCGGGTAATAATTTCAAGCTAGTCTAACTAGTGATGTAAGCGTGTCTCGAAAAGGATGTGTCTGAGTAGAGTGTACCGTTTCGAGAAACTTTCTGTGGACTTGACCAGGCCGGGTAATAATTTCAAGCTAGTCTAACTAGTGATGTAAGCGTGTCTCGAATCGGTCATGTTCACTGAAAGTTGATCAATTCAAAAAGTGCGAGCTCTACCTAACATGTGCAAATTTATAAAACAATCAACCGAGCACATGTTGAGGGGGAGCATTTGAAAAATATAAAACTCTCAAGTGTTTGCAAAAATGTGTTTCAGAATCATGAACACTTGGAGAGATTTTTCAAAGATTTGGTTTGGCAATCGTGGATGAATACCAAAGACCGACCATTTTAATTAATGCATGGAGTTATAAGGATGGTTAGGTTAGGCTCAAGTTCCCACGATCCCGCCAGATCCGGAGGGATCTACCCAGGGACAATCCACTAGTTAGTTTAGAAGTCCTTAGGTTTGATTAAAAAGGAGAAAAGTGGATAAGGGAAAAGTGCAGACTGAGATGGAGCTAGTACTGGAACAAACCCAACAAGGTGCTAGTTATGAAGTCTCGGTAAGCACTGAAGGGGTTGAAGAATGAAAAAGAATTGTAAAGATAAAGGGTGAAAAGAAAGAAGCCCTCCTTACAACTTAGACAGAAACCGGGTCAATACATATGCTGTCAGAATCACTTAGTTGATTGCTGGCATTGAAGACAAAGTATCATGGACCCAGTGATACGCTGCACAACCCTCCCTAGCCACTCAAGGTCCCTCAAAGGATTCTTGTTTCAATTGTCACGGAGTTCAATACATTTCTATCGTCTCTCTCACTCCGAGTTAGATGATATTGAAAAGGTGGCAGTTCTCTCCAGCCTCCGCTCACCAAATCATAACGCACTATCGAGTCTAGAGCCACGAGATTCATAATAAGATCTCATAGGAACACGGATTATTTCTACACTGGTTGTTCATCATTAAGGACACCAGTTGTAAACTTATGAGTCCTACGCAGATCTTTGCAATCTGCCAGAACATTCATGAGAGACTTTACAAATGTAATTCTCAATGATTGAATGGAAATTCCTGCCAGGGTCAACATCAAGCAGCCCTGAAAGCAGGTCACTTCGGTAATTCCTCGTGGATTACGCTTAGTGGTCGCGGCGATTTCAACCGGTTTACAGTCGTGGAGTGATCTCCAGTGACTCACCTAATCGTTGATTTACTACGGTAAAATCTTAAAAAGCCCTCTGTGGGTTTTCAATTAGGAATGGTCTTGGTAAGGATTAGAGAGAGTTTTCACACTATGCTGTTGACTATCTCGAAGTCCAAACTTGTAAGTACCGGTCGAATTATTGCTAACTATCGTATGCAGGAATGTCTGGTGCTTGTAGCAGTGGAATGCTGTAGCTGGTTGCTGTTGTAGCTGGTTGCAGAAAAGATGCCAATCCATCACCACATGCTCACACCACATCATCATCAAAGAAGTCATGATCAACCTAAAAGACCTTCAACACAGCTTCTGCTAACTCTGATGCTGAAGATCATGACACCATATAGTGTGAGCATGTCGGCTCTAAGTATATTTCATCACATGGAGACCTACTACTGAAAGATGACTTGGAGACTCAAGTGGGATGATACTTTCAAAGATTACTCAAAGTTCATCCAAGACAAAAGAGAAGTCATCTTAAGATCACAGATGTTTGCACAACAATCCATGATATTGAAGAATCAATGATCACGAGCTATGATGTCAAGATCCAAAGAAGAAGTACTGAAATTCAGAACATTACTTCTGGGGTGACCTCCCTTAGGGGGAGATTGTTAGGAATATGAATATTCAGCTGAAGACTCGGTCACCCCGAGTACTTATTAGCTCATCATAGCTCGTAGAATTATCAGTAATATTATTAGTAGCTTAGTTATTATTATTAGTATTGTGGAGTGGGTCGGGTCTTTACCCTCTGTCAGCTCTCTCCACAGCCCACTAGGGGCATATTAAGTAGTATGTATAAATACCCCTTCCCTTGTGTGGGAAGGGTTGGAACTTCACTTCATTCTAATCTAATATACACATAGTTTTCTCTCTCTAGAAGTTCCCACTTTCTCTCTCTAGTTCTTTGTCATTCGATCTAAATCTAAGCCTCAAACAAGTGTTTCTTGCATTGTGAATACCCTACATAGGGTCTTTATCATTTCAAAACAGTCATGTTCCTGAAAAGTTTAAGGAAACAAAGGCTTTCTTAAGACTTAAACTGTTTCAAAATGAAAAGGAACTCGATGAAATTCTTCAAAACAGGAATGACACAGTCCGCCTTAACAGAAAAATAGATTCACAAAATCAAGAATTCCAACACATCATTGTTGATCTGAAGAAGAAAATCAAAGTTTTAGAAACAGGCAAAAACAAAGTTGATAAGATTGTACCAAGGATGCAAAAAGTAGACAGCGCACCTAAGAATGCATCATCAAAGATAACCACTAATGCTCTTACTTCACCTTCCACAGGATTAGTTGACACATCTAAGGGTAGAAGATCCAAGACCACCAAGAGACCAATGAAGACTAGTATCTGGCTACCTAAGAGTGGAACATCTAAGAATGGAGAAGTAGAAGTTAATGCATCTAGTGAGAATAAAACGCATGTTATGTCTAAGATAGAAGCTAGCTTGGTTAAGTGTAATTCTACAAAAGATGTAATGAATGCTGAATCTTTAATAGTTATGAATGATGTTAATGCTTCTTGTGTGTTTTGTCATACTCGTATCTTATCTGACAATCATCAAAACTGTGTTGCTAAAACTTTGCTGAAGAGAAAAGCGAAACGAACTAGTGGTCTCCCTAAGTCTAACACAGCTGCCAAATCAATTTTAGGGAAGTCACCACTAGCAGCTTCTAAGCAGACTATAGTTGCACCCATAGCTAATCACAAAAAGAACAAATCACCTAGCACATTCCTTAGGAAGAAAGCAGCAAGTAGTAGGAAATGGCAACGTTGGCTAGAGAACACAACAAACTTTAAATGGGTTCCTAAGCTACTTAAAACATGTGTTTCTAACCCGACGGGTCCAACCGTTACTCCATCTGTTTCTACTAATTGTGATGCAGGTGGTTCAAATCGTTCTATGGATTGTTGATAGCGGCTGTTCCCGACACATGACCGGCAATCTCAAGCTTCTCAAAAACTTCGTTGCAAAGTTTATAGGAACGGTCAGGTTCGGGAATGACCACTTCGCCGCAATCATGGGTTATGGCGACTATGTAAATGCACATCGAAATTAGTCGTGTGTACTAGAAAAAAGGCCTTTAATGACGCCGAAATTATGACACACGCATTTTATTGAAAAGCAAAAGCGTGTGTCATAAAAAAACTGTCATAACTTGTACAATTTGAAGTACTTATGACACGCAATTATTAGAGTCATAAAAAATTTTACCGGAACACGGGATACACTTTCTTTCCGTGTCATCCCTAAGTGTCGTTCCCTGTGGCTATATAATGATTCATTTTAGGGTTTCACTCACAATTTCACACACACTTAAATACTCTCTCTCTCTATTGTACGCCGCCATCACCATCAACACCATAACCACCACGAGCATCGTCTTCAGCCGCCACTCTCCAGCTACCAGCCACCGCTGCCATAATTCCATATCTCTCTTCCTCTCTCTCGTCTATTGGGTATGTCGAAAACAAAGGATCCCCCAAAGGAGTGTTTGGATTTGGATTTGTTTAATTATTTTGATAAGCGTTGGTTTATGTTGGAATTACTTATGTTGACTGATTTTTGAAACTTATTGCTTATTTGGGATTTTATTATAAGCTGACGGCGTGCATAGTAATCAATTGTAGCATCTTATCTGTGATTTATAAGTTTGATTCATTGTAATACTCGATGAACATGTTTGCATCTGTTTTTGGTAGGATTAATTTTGTTTGTATTTGTATAATTTTAGTATTAATGATACTTATTCGCTTGGTGCGAAAGTAGATAACGTTGTTAATAATTTTAGTATTAATTTTATTATTAATGATACTTATTGGTTTGATTTTTTATGCTGTCGAGATGTAGAAAATGTAGAATAATATCCGGGTAAGTTGTTAATTGTAGAAAGTTTAATTGGAATGCTGGATGTGTCTTAAGTGTTGTTTACATGCTGTAGGATATCCTGGCAGTAGAAGAAATTTCAAAAATGTATTCAAGTTTTATTTGTATGTGATGCGGCATACGTTGTGATTTTACAAAGCTGTAACGAAGTTTGCTAAAAATGATGCCGTACATGATGTAGAATTGTGGTGTGATATAGATACTTATATTTTGGTGTAATAAATATTATATTGATGTAAGCTGTGACGGATTTTAATATGCTTGAAACTTCTCTATACATTGTTTAGGATGTTAATGTTGCTATGGGTTGATAATCTTATCTGATCAAGGGGTCGTTATTTGCGAATTTGGTTTTTTGACGTTAATTGGTATTCTATGTGGTACGTTTAGGTTCGATAAGATATCTTTGCTAGAAAAGAGAACAATCTCTACTTCTGCTTTGAACTATTGAAATCGCCCCGTTTCAGTAAAAATCAACATTTTCGGAAATGTTGACATATAGTGTGTTTTATTGGTATTTGCGTAATTAAGTAGCACCTTTCATAAATGGTTTACGGCAGTGTGTCTCTATTCGTAATGTTTTACTGTTTGTATTCGATACACTAATGTTGGTGTTTTTTCACAATTTTTTAAGGATTTTTACGAAGATCTGTTTGAGGAGCTGAACAAATACGGGGAGATTGAAAGCTTGAATGTTTGTGACAATCTTGCTGACCACATGGTATGTTTCTGAGCTTGTCGTATCTAATATCTTCTGTAAACATTATCTAATGCTGAGTTTGCTGCTTTTTTCAGGTGGGAAATGTGTATGTTCAGTGTGTCTCTACATGGGATTGAGATTGTGTATAATATGGCTCATTTGGATAAGGAGTTGTCGGGATATTGAGCGAAGTTGCCTTTGATTAGGAGGTTGATGTTGTCGCATCCAGAAGTGGAGTGGATTTGGTGGATGGATAGTGATGCGTTGTTTACTGATATGGTGTTTGAGTTGCCGTTGGCTAAGTATAAGGATCATAATATGTTGTATTTCTGTAACTTTTTTTTATACTAGTCTATCATTGTGAAAATTGATACCACCTAGTATTTATCATCTAATTGTTCTTCAGTTACTTGTTTCTTTGTTGATATAACTTAGGAATGTCATCGAGGATGGATAATGGATTTGGCGTCATAATTCATAACCATGGCCAACAAGTTGAAGATGTAACTAAAGGTAACGAACCTAACAAAGCTCAATTGCTTTTTATCTTGTATCACTATTATGACTTCTAACTGTCTTTGAATCATTTTTCCTTCTGTTGTCAGGCTTCCACCACCTGACTTTCATCCTCCAACAGCAAATTGTCCTGAGGAGACACTTACAAAAGACTACGTGCTTGCTGGATACCGAGAAACAGTTGAAGGGCTTGAGGTATGCTTTACCAACTGTTAAATTGCACTGATTTTCATTTTGAAAGAACTGGTAGATAAATTGTAGTCTAAACTCTGTACTGTATTTGTAATGGTGAGAACTGGTAGATTACTTGAACTAGGATCTCCTATATATAGCCATAGTATTTAATGTTGTACCAACTATATTAGAGGTGAGACAGGTTCTCTTGCTTGATGGTGGCCATTTTACAGTTTCGCTAGTTGATCTTTTATTTTCGATTATTCTGTGTTTATGGTTGTATCTGTTTATGGGTCTTGGTCTGCAATAATAATTGACCAAGCATATTGAACTAATGTATGGTTTTGTGGGGTTTCAGGTACGCGAATACCAGCAAACATGGACAGCGAGGGTGACCGTCCAGGGAACTACATGTCTGCAGAAGATGATCCGTAGAGTTTGAAAAGCCCTTTGATTAAGTGGGTGTAATATATGAATGTAATTGACTTTTATGGTTAATTTTAGAATTTTAAAAACTTGTGGTTGTATGAAACACATTGTTTTGATATATATATGAAATGCGTTCTTTTGCCAGTATTTATTTGTATTATGAGATTAATTGTTATTTAATGTCTGGATATTAGTAATTCTAGAAAAAATAATAAAAATATATATATTTAAACCATGACACGCAAAACATAGGTCATAAGATTGTGTCATAAAAGCTTGTTGTAAAAGCGTGTCATATAAGCGTGTCATAATAGCATGACACGCGTAAGGCGTGTCATATTGCTTTATGACGGGTCGATCAATGACGCCAAAATGCGCGTCATCTGACCCCTTTTATGACACGCAATGCGCGTCATTAAAGGCCTTTTTTCTAGTAGTGATGGGAACATCGAAATTAGTCGTGTGTACTATGTTGAAGGTCTGGGTCACAATTTATTCTCGGTTGGTCAATTCTGCGATGGAGACTTAGAAGTAGCATTTAGGGAGAAAACCTGCTTTATTCGTGATCTTCAGGGAAATGATCTGATGAAAGGAAAATGGGGAACTAGTCTTTACACCATCTCCTTTGAAGGAATGACAGCTTCAACTCCTATATGTTTACTCTCCAAGGCTCATCCCACGAAAGCATGGTTATGGCATAAACGATTGTCTCATCTTAACTTCAAAACCATGACCGACTTGGCAAAGAATAAATTGGTAGATGGTTTACCAAAATTCAGATATGCCAAGGATCATCTGTGTTCTGCATGTGAACAGGGAAAAAGTCACCGAGCTCATTTTCCACCAAAAACAGAACATAGCACAGACCACGTCCTACAACTGCTTCATATGGATTTGTGTGGTCCAATGCGGGTTCAGTCTGTAAATGGGAAAAGATATATTCTGGTAATAGTGGATGACTACTCAAGATGGACATGGGTTTACTTTCTACGCACAAAAGATCAAGTTCCGTCTATAGTTACCACGTTTCTCACAAAAATTCAAGTGCAAGTCCGCAACACCGTCAGAATCATTCGAACCGACAATGGCACTGAATTCAAAAACCAAATCCTTCGGGAATTTACAGAGAAACATGGGATTGTTCACCAATATTCTATAGCTCGCACTCCTGAACAGAATGGCGTAGTTGAACGACGAAACCGTACACTCGTGGAAGCAGCTAGAACTATGTTGATCAATGCCCAATTGCCAGATTATCTTTGGGCTGAAGCTGTTAACACTGCTTGCTACACTCAGAACCGCGGCATGATCACCAAAAGACATAACAAAACTCCATATGAGCTCATACAAGGGAGAAAACCCAATATCAACTACTTTCATGTTTTTGGAGCGTTATGCTACCCAAAGAATGATAAAGATGATCTTGGAAAATTGAAGGCAAAAGCAGATATAGGGATATTTGTTGGTTATTGTGAGAACTCCAAGGGATACAGAATTTGGAATCGTCAGACCGGAGACATTCAAGAGACGATACACGTTAATTTCGATGAACTCACAGAAATGGCTTCTGAGCAAGACCGCTTGGAACCCGCACACAACCGCTTGAACTTCCCAGAATCTTCAGTTGAACCATTACCTTTCAAACGGAAAGATCTGGAAGATTTGTTTGCTCCTATGTTTGATGATAGTTTGGTTAAAAGTACATCAGAGGCTTCCACAAGTTCCGCTGCTCAACAACTCCCAAATCAAGCACCTGATCCATCAGCATCTACCTCTACAGTAGTTGTTGATGATGCACCACAACCTGAACCATCATCATCCATAGATAAAACACTTTCACCAGCAGTTGAAGATTCTTCTCCCATTTCTAATCAAGTTCCAACACCGTCAGACTTTGACGGAAATGCATTTTTCAATCCATTTGCTCCACCCCCAACCATTCCCGAACCAGGAGAATCCTCCTCGAGCAACATGGATCCGTCAAATCTGAATCACAACATTCAACACTACCCATCTACTCATAAATGGAAAAGGGATCATCCGTTAGTTAATGTGATTGGCAATCCAGATAAACCAGTTATGACACGACAGAAACTCCACACAGATGGTGAAACTTGCATTTACGCTCTCACCGTTTGTCAAACTGAACCGAAAAATATCAAAGAGGCCATGACTTATGATAATTGGATTGAATCAATGCAAGAGGAGTTGGATCAGTTCAAAAGATTGGAAGTCTGGGAACTCGTTGAAAAACCTGATGGAGTTTATGTTGTGGGCTTAAAATGGATTTGGAAAAATAAGCTGGATGCAAAAGGCACGGTTATTCGTAACAAGTCTCGGTTGGTAGCTAAAGGGTTTTGTCAAGAGGAAGGAATTGACTTCGAGGAATCTTTTGCACCAGTGGCTAGGCTTGAGGCAGTTAGAATGTTCCTGGCATACGCGGCTCATAAGAACATCACCGTTTACCAAATGGACGTGAAGACAGCATTCCTGAACGGACAACTTCGTGAGAAGGTGTATGTATCACAACCTGACGGCTTCATGGATCCAGAACATCCTAATCACGTATACAGGCTTAAGAAAGCTCTCTACGGCCTTAAACAAGCCCCGAGGGCATGGTACGACAAACTTTCAGCATTCCTTATTGCTAATCATTTCACTAAAGGCTCTGTAGACCCGACTTTGTTTATACAAAAACACGGGGAGGACATTCTCATCGTACAAATTTATGTGGATGACATCATTTTTGGGTCTACCCACAAAAAGTACTCAAATGCTTTTGCAAAACTTATGAAACAAAACTTTGAGATGTCCATGATCGGTGAACTAAACTTTTTTCTAGGATTACAAGTTCACCAATCACCTCGTGGTATATTCTTGAGTCAGTCTAAATATGCACAAGAGATATTAAAAAAGCATGGCATGATATCTAGTGACACCTATAACACCCCTATGTCTTCCTCATCCCCGAAGCTAGATGCTGACATTCATGGGAAACCCACTGATCCTACAAATTATCGTAGCATAATTGGGTCTCTCATGTATCTCACCGCTAGCAGACCGGATGTTGTATTTGCCACATACCTATGTTCACGCTATCAGTCTAACCCAACAGAAAGACATTTATCTGCTGTTAAAAGAATCCTTAGATACATCAAGGGAACCATTAATTTGGGGATCTGGTATCCAAAGGATTCTGGTTTTGCACTAACTGCTTTTTCAGATGCGGATCATGCGGGATGTATTGATACAAGAAAGAGCACATCCGGTGGTGTTCAATTCCTAGGTGATAAGCTGGTGTCCTGGCAGTCAAAGAAGCAAGATTGTACGTCTCTTTCATCAACGGAATTAGAATATGTAGCCATGTCTACCTGTTGTGCTCAAATCATTTGGATGCGATCACAACTGATGGATTATGGTTACATATTCAACAAAATCCCGATGTACTGTGACTCCAAAAGTGCTATTGCTATCTCGTGCAACACAGTGCAACATTCCAAGTCCAAACACATCGCTCTCAGATATCACTTCATCAAGCAGCATGTGGAGCAGGGTACCGTTGAGTTGTATTTTGTCGGAACGGAACACCAATTGGCGGATCTTTTCACGAAGGCTTTACCTCATGATCGTTTTGTGAAACTGGTTCACCAAATTGGAATGAGATGCTTGACTCCTCTAGAATTAGGAAACTTTCTCAAGAACAACTAATCGAGTCATGCTCTCTCACTATCTTGTATATATTTTTAAAAAAAAAAAAAAAAAAAAAAAAAAAAACTATTAAGGTGTGCAAATATAAATTTTCTTCAAAATATGATTTCAATCTTTCAAATTATTTATGATATTTCAAACATTGATCATATTTTGAGGGGGAGATATCTTTGTACACCATTCACATTTCTTCGTCATCTAATCATTCTTCATGAAAATTATCTATCTCATCAAGACTATCAAGGGTTTAAAAGAATAATAAGTTGGACATAAAGGACTTAAAAGTGTTAACTTATAACATCTAGGTTAGTTTTGGAATGTAAAATGACTAGGTTAACAAGTTTAAGGACCAAAGGTGCCAAATGTTGAAAGTTTCTTTGGATTATAAAAAGAAGACTTAGTCAAAACACATAAACAACACTCTCATTTTCACCTCACTCTCTCTCTATCTCGTCGAACGAACCAGAGCCCGCCTATTTCATCGAACGAACTCAAAATCATCAGTTTTTTTTTAATCTTGATCGATTGTAAGCATTCATTAGGTCTCAATATCGATTGTTTAACTGTTGTTGAGTGTTATTTGCTTATTATAACTGTTAGCATATCGATAAGAGACAATCGAATTAGGCGTTTCTTGAACTATTGATTTGAGAACCTATTGAGTGAAATTAAGTATGCTTAACAGGTTATGATGTGTTGTGTAAAAAGGGTTTATCGATTGTATGTATGTTCGTGACTTAGGGTTTGTATTAATAGTCGAACGAGTGTTAAAAGGACTGCTTTGACTGTGTGGATTATTGCTTAATATGTATATGATTTCTGAGGAGATTGAAGGACTCAAGAAGATCATGTTATCTCCGAGTTAGGAGATAACATCCAATTACGTCGAACGATTCGTTTTTTTAGTCGAACGACTCAAACTAGTCGAACGACTAAACCTAGTCGAACGAGTAAATTTAGTCGAACGACTTATCTAATCGAACGACCAATTTAGTCGAACGAATAGTTTAATCGAACGACCTAACTAGTCGAACGAGCAAACTAGTCGAACGACCAAATTAGTCGATCGCTCTAATCAGTCGAACGACCATTATAGTCGAACGACCAAAATTAGTCGAACGACCTAAATTAGTCGAACGACCTAATCAGTCGAACGACCAATCTAGTCGAACAACTAATTTAGTCGAACGACCAATTTAGTCGAACGACTACACTAATCGAACGACAGAATTCCTTGATCGAGTATCCTTAATCGAACCACTTAGTCGAACCATATAATGATTAGTCGAACGAGGACAGATTAGTCGAACCAAGTCATAACAATCAAACCAGACTTCACAGTTGAACCAATGTTTGAATGTGCAGACTTAGTGTTTATTTGTGCAATTGTAGCTATTCCTGTTTCTAGCCATAGCTGTGTTTAAGTTGAATCTATATGTGGCTGCTTATCTTGTGCTTTAATTGATTGTGAATTGCTTGTTGTCCAATAAAGGTGTTATGTAACTGGATGAGTATAACCTTGTGTTGTATGTGACTTATGTGTTGTCATTACTGGTTCAGTAACCGAGATGCTATGATCTGTCATGTATATTGTTGGATATATGTTTTATGCTATATGTTCTATCTGGTATTGAATGTACTATAGGATAGAGTCATTGTATCATGGTCACTTATCTAACACATATATATGGTGTTCTTGGTATTACTATTGGTGTTTGCATTGAACAGATTAACAATGTCTCGCACCATGTCACAAGCATCTATCAACAGACAACCAGAAGGAAAGAAAAGACAGATTGGTTACTGCAATTCAAGGATTGAGTTTCAGAAGCTTAGGTGCCATGAAACGTGTCTCATCATCAGGGATATTCTGGAAAGACACTTCATTAGTCCAACTTTGTCAAAAACCGCCAGTGTTCCTGAAGTCTACTTGTATCAGTTTTGGGAATCACTAATCATAAGCAAAGACGAAGAGACTATGACAGTTACACTTGACAACACAACAATCACTTTCAAGGTTGAATCACTTAGATCTGAACTAAACCTTCCAAAAGCAGTCTCAGGAGATTTCTCAGAATTCGAAAAGGATCCCACTCTTGAAGAAATGATCAAAACACTAAAGCTTATTGGTTATGATGAACAAGATGTTGAGATAACTTCAAGCTACAAAGTGGAGAGAAAATATTTCCCTCAACCTTGGCTAACTTTGTACTCAATTCTCATCAACTGCATTACTGGAAAAGCAACTGGGTTAGAACATCCGAGAATGGAACACCTGCAATTCTTTTGTGGGGTAATCAATCTGAAACACCTAGACTTTGCAAATCTTATCTGGAAGGATATGGTCTTTCTTAGCAACAAGTTTCTTCAGAGTACAGAACTGCCACCCATTCCATTCCCAAGATTCACGAAACTTCTCATCTCACGCTTTATACAAAGACACCCTGAACTCAAACGACCTTCGACTGAAAAGATGCATACTGAGAAACGAGACCGTATTTTCACCAAAGTTCTAAGTTATTCTTCAATCCAAGGGGCAAGAATTCCACCATACCTGTTGAGTGAAGAACTTAAGAACACAGAGGCGTACAAGAAGTATGATGAAGCAGTTAAGGCTAAAATGGTGGGTGGCAAACCAAAAGATACTAAATCACCAAAGGGAAAAGACATCCCAACCAGAGCAAAGACTGTACGATCAAAGAAATCAAAAATTCCTGGGAAAAAGAAAGTGGTTTCTAAACCAACTTCAGAGATGCTGCTAAGGGATGAATCTGATGAAGAAGAAGAAAGGTTGAATCTAGAAAAAGGTAAAGGTGCTGAGAAATTCAAGACAGCTTTAGCCACTTCAGATAAAACTCTAAAACCGGGAAGAGGCAAATCTATCAAGTTCACAACAACACGATTTTCTCCAATCCGAGAACCCCTCACTGAAGAAGAAGAGAAAAGAGAATTAAAGAAGGCCAGAAAAGAAAGTTTAAAGAAACAGGCTGAGGAAGAAGAGAGAAAAGGAAAACTAAGAAAAGGAGAATCTGCATCACATATTATTGAACAATCAGAAGAATCAGAAGGCTTTAAATCAACAACTCTTAGAAGTTCTAAGGAAGAAAGTGATGGTTCTGATGCACACGATCTATCGGCTTCTGGTTCTGAAAAAGAAGATTCTGACAGAGATGAGGAAGATGAGAAAAATGAGGAAGATGATAATAATGATGAAGATGATGATGATGATGATGAAGATGAAGATGATGATAAAGATGAAAAAGTTGATACAGACAATGATGATAATGAAGATGGTGAAGAAAGTGAAAAGGATTCGCAGGAACAACAAATTGACACTAACATACCTCACTCACCACCACATTCATCTGTGGCTCAGTCCACAGTAGAGTACAATGAGTTAAAACAAAAGGTTCAAGAACTTGAAGATGAGATGAAACAGAAAGTAGAGGAACACAAAGCAATATATCTAAAGATCAGTGAAGCTGAAGATAAAGCAGCCAAGAATGTTGAAGGAATCAATACTCAGATAACTGCTGAAGTAGAAAAGCTTCTTGAAGAATCCATTCCCAGATTGATCAAACAATACGTACAGAAGGACTTGGAGAAGATAGTTTCAAAGATGGTCAAAACTACTCCAATCACACTCAGAACAGTGCCACAACATCCATCCAGATCAGAAAGCAAAAGGATAATGTTGCAAGAACTTAAAGATGATCCCAAGGAAGTAAAGCTTCGAGAGGCACTTAAGGAATCCATCAAATCAGAAGAAGAGGAAGTTGTAGTACTAACTGAAACGTGCAAACCCACCAAATCAACCAAAAGATGACATGAAGATGATCCAGATGCTCGCGGAAAGAAAAGGACAAAGCCATCATCATCAACAGGTCGGACTTCCACCACACTCTCTTCTGGCACAACAAAGAAAGGCAGCCAAACAACGTTGCTTCCTTCTCGTGGAAGCGGAGCATTTCAAGCTACAGAATTCTTTGATGATCCAAGTTCTGACCATGAAACTCCAATTGCTCCTATTCTAATCCAAGAAGTAGTTGCTCCTTCTACTACTGTCAAAGACGTTCCATTACCTGAGTGGGTTAATCCATCAGCTCCCAAGTATGATTGGTTTGATCAAATGGTTGACGATTACTCTATCGATGAAAATGCTGAACCAGTAAAAGGATCAGTTGTCGACTTCACCAAACGATTGAAAAAGGTGATGAAAGTCCAGCAACTAGGTCTGAAAGACATCATCAGAGTTCGCAAAAGTGGATTCATAGAATTTTCAACTGTTTCAACATCAGAGCTGGAATTTGAGTACAACGTTGAACAAGTAGCCAGAGCCCTAAACGACAACATCAACTGGACACAAGAACAATTATCTGTAGATCCGTTACCTCCTCGAAACTACACGCAACCCTTACCTCTTGTTGGACCACCTCACAACCTCAAGCTACCCATAGCACACTTCTTCAACAAAGATTTAGATTACCTCATGTACGGTAACACAAACCCTGAGAAGAGATATGCCACCTCACTTACCAAATACCCGGCAGCCAGGTATGCCTTAGAGGGGTTTGAAGAACAAACAAAAAATCTTTGGAGCAGAAAGATACAAAAGTACAATGAAGATGCTGTGTTTGGGATCCATCATTGGCCTAATCTACGGAGGTTGTACTACAAATATATGATGGCCATGAGAAAGACAGGGGACGAGGTATGGAGCAGTCATAGGGTTATGTCTATCGTCAGTGCTGAAACGGAGTTTATGTATGGGTACAACTTTCTAACAAAGATCATTGTAAGACGAAGCAATGATAAGGAGTATGTGTTCACCGAAGCTGACTATCCTCTCCTTAATCCCAATGATATCGAGGACATGTATCTATTGAAGATTCAGGGTAAACTTGAACACCTCCCTGGACGGCTTCAGTACGATATCATCAACTCCCTTCTCATCTTCATTCGCAATATGGTGATTAGACAGCGGGTTGAAGATGTTCATCTTGGAGTTGAAAGTTATCAAACCAAGCTAAATCTTACCAAGCCAGACTTTACACCAGAACACATTCATGATCAGCAACCATACACGTTTGGGTACAAACCATTTGGAGTATACTATCATAGAAGAAAAGCTGGTACAAGATTTATGGGTTTCGAAGATCTTCGCAAGTTCAGTGATCCAACCATCCAACATGTCAAATCTGAACTTGAGAAGATCTTAAAGGACGAGAAGTTGGCTAAAGAGTTGAAGTGGGGCGGGCAGGAGAAAAGACAAGCAAGGAAGTTTGTGAAAAGGATAGATAAGAAGATTAAGCTTCGGGAACAGATGCGTCGGTTGGAAAGCTATGTTGGAGGTCGAGCTAAAATTCCTAACATCCTCACGTTTCGCCATCCTGAGTAATGAAACACTGGTACTAAATTCATTGTTTGCTCAATTTTTCATCATCTCATTCATATTTTATCATTATTACGGCTTGTGCACACATAACAGTGTACAACCCGCTCTTGTAAAGAAAGGACCCTGAGGTACGCTTCAGTGCCTCAATCCTGAAAAAGGAGCGAAAGCTTCTTCCTTATGAGCAGAATTAAAACCAGAAAATTTTTCAAAGTTTTTAAACAATTCTGCTCATAAGAACAAGTATTCCCTTGTTAAGGGGGAGTATTTGAAAAATCTTTGTTCAAAACTACCAACGTTCTTGACATTCTTCCACAAACACCTCAAAAAGAGCATATTTTAATCAACAGTTTTTTCAAAAACAACATTATTATGCTATTTTTGAGGGGGAGAATGAAAAAGTGATTAAAATATGGTATCTCATTGCTGGAATCTCATGAGTGTAAGACTCAAGAATTGACCCTCGAATTGACGATAATAACAGTCAGTAGTCGAAAAGGTATATCTGGGACGGGTAATAATTTCAAGCCAGTTCATCTGGTGATGTAAGCGTGTCTCGCGAAGGATATATCTGAGTAGAATGTACCAATTTCGAGCGACGATCTTTGAATATGACCGGGACGGGTAATAATTTCAAGCCAGTCCAACTGGTGATGTAAGCGTGTCTCGCAAAGGTCATGTTCATTGAAAGTCAATCAATTCAAAAAGTGCCAACTCTTCCCGACATGTGCAAATTTCAAAGTAATTTACATATGAGCACATGTTAAGGGGGAGTTCTTCTGAAAAATAACAAAACTCTCAAAGTGTTAACAAAATGTGTTTTACAATCATAAACACTTTGAGAGATTTTTTCAAAAGGTTTGGTTTTATGGCATCATTAGGATAGTCATGGAGTTATAAGGTGACTAAGGTTAGGGAAAACCGTCCTATGATCCACCAGAGCCGGAGGGATCTACCCAAGGACAACACCAATAGTCTAGAACTAGAAAGTCCTAGGTATGATTAAAAAAGGAGAAAATGAATGAACGGAGAAAGAAGGGGTTGAAGAATTAAAAAGAAAAGCAAAGAAAAGGGTGAAAAGAAATAGCCCTCAAATTGTTCAACCTTAGGGCAGACACCGGGTTCAATACATAATCTACTGGTTGATCAAGAATCACCGGTATTGAAGATCAAAGTCGTCATGGACCCAGTGACGCACTGCACTAAACCTTCTTAGCTACTCAAGTGTCTCTCAAAAGACATTTGTTTCATTCACACGGAGAACCCTTCATAATCTATCGACCTCTCATTACGAGAGTGTTGGTATTGAAAAGGAGGCAATCTGCTCCACGCCTCCGACGACTAAACAAATGTGCACTAATTGAGTCTAGAGCCATGAGATTCATAAAAGATCTCTTAGGTACACTTAGTATTACTCTGCTGTTCTACATCATGGGCAGCAGATGAAAAATTAAGAAAGTGTCCTTCGCAGATCTTAGCAATCTGCCGAGAACATTCATGAGAAAAATCACATTTGTGATTATCAATGATTGAATGGAAATCCTGCCAGAGCAACATCAAACAACTCTGACAGCAGGTCACTTCGGTAACTCCTTGTGGGTTACGCTTAGTGTTTGTTCCAAACGGTCTACAGTCGTGGGGTGATCTCCAGCGACTCACTGAATCGTGGGTGCACTTCGGTGTGTCCGTGTAAGCCCTCTCGGGGGTATCCGGTTCAGAACGGCTTGGGCAAGGATTAGAGAAAGTCTTCACACTATGATGTTGACGATCTCGAAGTCTGAGCTTGTAAGTGCCGGTTGGTTCGTGCTGCTGCTGCTGAGGAGCTTGGAGACCTGGAGTTCAACCATCACCAAGACTCCATCATGTTCATGTCCTGAAGATTAGTTCTCACCAGGACTCAGAATCATCAAAAGTTCAAAATATGTTTAAGAAAAGTCTAAGTTCGAGCACTACAACCTTTCATATATTAAAGATTGAAGAAGTGAGAACAAGTTGAAGAACAAAAGTCACAATTCATATGGACATGATGGAGAAGACGTGAAGACACCGGAAGCAAAGATCGTTGGAACACGGCAGATCATTACCATGTCATATCACATCACTATCAAGAACAAAAGAACAAAGATCATGAAGACGTCAAAGCCAAAGAAGCAAAGACGACGTCAAGCAACCTTGATGACCAATACTTAGGGGGAGATTGTTGGGAACACGTTTTGTAATATTTAAAGTATTGATCATTTGTATTATGTTGCTTAGGCCTTTATGTTTGTTATTAGGCCCAGCCCGTGTAGAAGGCCCATGGGCTGTGTCGTTTAGTTCATTTATTATGTTTAATTAAGTATTATGTTAAGCATGTAGGGCTAGTAGCCCAACCTCATGTAAAACTATAAATACCCCTCCCATCCAAGGGAAGGGTGTTGGTTGATGAATTAAGAAGGTTTATTGTTAAGTGTGTGTAATCATCTCCCTTCCATCTCTTTCTCTCTCTAGCTTTCTCTCTCTAGATCTAGTAGGTAATTAGTAGGTAATTAGTGGTAGCTTAATTCATAAAAGTATAAAACATCAATACATCCCTGTGGTTTGCCCAATTTCGCACCATACATCCAATTTTTTTTTTTTTTTTTTTTTTTTTTAGTTTTATACATCCTCCGTTAGTAAAAGTCAAACACAATACATCCACGAGGACGAACGGTGCAAAGATTGTGTCGTTAACTTGAACACGTGGCAGTTAAGTAAGGGTATTTCTGTCATTTTATTGTCCCATCTACTTCACCCCTTTTCTTCTACAAATCCAGATTCAGAAACACAAATCCACAAACACAAATCCACTAATCCAAATCCAGAAACACAAATCCAAATCCACAAATCAAAAAATTCCTCCAAGATACAAGAAAATCCAAATCCACAAATCCAAATTAATCAAAAAATTCCTCCAAGATACAAGAAAATATTTCCAGTCAATACTTGTTTCCCAAAAAAAAGTAGGTCAATATTTTTTCCAAAAAGCTAATGTGCCATAGCAGCAGAAGGTTGATGAGCATTAGCTTTATTAGGATCAAACCCAAACACAAACACAAACACAAACAAAAACCCAAAAATCCAAAACAAAAATCCAAAACACAAACAAAAATCCAAAAATCCATTTCTGGAACTGTACGCAACCCATTTTGGAATCAAACACAAACAAAAATCCAAAAATCCATTTCTGGAACTTCATGCGCCGGCCATTTTGGAACAACAAGAGGATAACGAATCTGAGTTTTTGTGGTTTGAGGATTGTACGCAACCCATTTCTGAAACTTCATGCGCCGGCCATTTTGGAAATGAGATGTGAAAATGAAACTGTTGTGGATCTTCAAGATCTTGAAAACATTGGATTTGTTGGGTTGTGGTTTTTTATTTTTATTTGTTGATTTGTGTTTTTTTTTGTTTGTGATAAAAGGTTTTTTTGTGAATGTTTGATTTTTTGTTTTAGTGGATTGAGTGAAATCTGGGTTTATGAATATGTTAGATCGATAATTTTTTGATTTGTGTTTGTTGAAGAATTGTGTCGTTAATTGGGTCTATGAATATGTTTGATTTATGGATTTGGATTTGTGTTTGTGGATTTGGATTTGTGGATTTGGATTTGTTTTTGTGTTTGTGGATTTGTGTTTCTGGATCTGGATTTGTAGAAGAAGAGGGGTGAAGTAGATGGGACAATAAAATAACAGAAATACCCTTACTTAACTGCCACGTGTTCAAGTTAACAACACAATCTTTGCATCGTTCGTCCTCGTGGATGTATTGTGTTTGACTTTTACTAACGGAGGATGTATAAAACTCAAAAAAAATGGATGTATGGTGCGAAATTGGGCAAACCACAGGGATGTATCTTGGAGTTTACTCTAAAAGAAATAAAAAAATTAAATACATATAAGCATTTTATCACTTGTTATATAAGCATTTTATCACTTGTGATATAACTATTTTAAAATCAGTAAAATCTTACCTTTTCGGCATGCTGTTTCTTCTTTTCTTCTTCGTTTTCTTGTTCATCCAAATTTTCTCCTTCCTTGTTGCTTGCTTCTTTTTTACCTTCATCTCCTCCATCATCATTTCCTCCATCATCATTTAATCCATCATCATATCCTCCATCATTATTATTCCCACCATCTTCTTTGTCACTTGCCTCTTCATAACCTCCTCCTACATTATCATCACCCCTACCATCTGTTCCATCATCATCATCACTTCCATTACTTCTTTTACTAGTTCCTGTCTCATCATCCACCACTCTACCAAATTCATTGGTTTTCATTCCTAAACAGAATTCCGTATTGTATCTTTCTAAAAACATCATTATTGTTTCATCCCCTAGGCATATCTCCATGCTAACTTTGATAGTAGTTTCTAATTCTTTTTTCTGTCTTAAAACTCTATCAAAGTTTTCTTCTATTGTATCATATACCACCTGTTTAAAAAAAAAAAAAAAAAAAAAAAAAAAAAAAAAAAAAAAAAGCATTTAAAACTACTGATATCAATTAATCTTTTAATTTATCAATAGTGATATCTAACCTGTCTCTGCTTTTGAATTTCTTTTTCTTGATCGTCATCATCTTCTTCGATGACTATCACTGACCCAAACTCTTCTCCACTCATTTCCATGTCCTGCCTTTCCTCCAACAGCTTTGTGTTCCAGTTCTTAATGGCTGGCCATTTGCATGGCACATTCATTTGTTCAAGTTTTGTGTAATGCAAGTAAATGAGCTATTTTCAATCAAAAGAAACTTTTATTAAATGAATAAAAATTACATTAGATATACTAGTTATCAGTATAAGTACTCATTATCACAGGAGATATACTACCTAAAATTGAATAAAACCACTACAACTATTTTTATGTGTGTTATATCACCTGTGATACATATGACCTGTGTTATATCATAGGTGATATAATACAAAAAATTGAAAAAAAACAACTACAACTGTTCATAATAAACGACGTTATACTACCAAAAATCAAATAAGATAACCACAACTGTTTTATCAAAAGTGATTTTATAACAAAAACTGAATTATCAGTGGTGATACTCTACATCAAATTTCATAGAAAGGATATATTTAAAGTAAATTGTTACTTACAGTAAATGTCAAATGAGGTCCATAGTACCAATTTTCATTTGTTCTGTCATCCCAGTGATCCTTGCTACCTTTTATGCAATTCCAAATGAATGTGCACCAATCCATGTTAGGTATGTCTTCTGCAGACATTACGTTTTGCAGCACATGATACTTCAACATAGAAGAATTATCACACATCCCCAAACAGTTTCCAAACAGCATCAAATAATTCAAATCAAACAAGAAGTCTGTTCCTTCTGTCGATTGAATTATACCAGACAATGTTGATGTTGTTATTCTCCTTCTGTTGGCTGGAAACTGTGCCATAAATTTGCAGTAAACTGTGTCTTGTCTCAACCTTTGTCTCTCAACATAGAATGGTTTAGGCCCCATTGGAATTCCCAATACTTCTCTTATCTTTTTTGGAGTTATTTTGATAACCCCGCCATTTGGCAATGTGATCTCCATTGTATTCACATCCAAATGCGTTAAAATGAAGTATGGTAGCTTTGAAGAGACTCTTGTGAATGGGAAATCAAGCAACGTTCCAAAGCCCATTTGTCTTACCCTTTCCCTTCTCTCTGGGCTAAGTTTAACCGAAACATCATAAAATGGTTGTACAGTCGTCTTGGCTCTCAACGACTTGAACCATTTTCCTCTTTCTTCATCTTCTTCATCTTCAATTTTTTCCCCTTATCCTTAAACTTCTTTTCTTCAACAACCGTTTCATCATCATCCATTTCATCCTCCTCCTTCTTTTTTTCAACTTTCTTCTTAACAACTTTCTTCTTTTTTTCATCTTCTTTTTTCTCTTTTTCAAACCTTTTTCTTTTTCCAACAACAGTTGCTTCTATCTGTTCATTTTTCTTTTCCTTTTCCTTATTGTTTTTCTTTTTCTCTTTTTCATTCTTTTCTAATCGTTGCTTCTTGGCAGCACTTCTTGTTATAGCACTTGGTGATTCTTTTGCTGTTCTTTTCTTCTTTTCATCCTTCTGCACACATCCTTTTATCTTCTTTTCTGCAGCCTCTTTTTCTTCATTCCCTCCTTTTCCCTCCTTAACAACCTTCTTCTTTTTTGCAACACTCTTTTTTCTTCGTCGCACAAGTGATGGTTCATACACATTTGTTTGATCCTGTGAAACAACTATCGTTGTTTCTGGTGATATCACAGGTATGCCATCAACTGTTGTTGGTGTTGATGTTGGTGTTGTTTCAGGTGTTGTTTGCGCAGGTGGTGCTTGACTTAATGGTGTAATGTATCTTGCTGGATTCGAAGAGGATATCTCAGGTATTGTTTTTTCTGGTGTTGTCTCGAGAGATAATCTTCTTACATTTGTCTTTGTGAATTTTGTGGGTGATGTTTGTGTTGACGGTGTTGATGGGTTCACCCTTGTTGGTGTTGATGAGGGTGTTGATTTTTCAGTTGTATCTGTTTTTTTCTTTTTTATAATGCTCTTTTTAATTTTCATTTCTTTGCCTTGTTTTTTTGTTTTTCTGGAATACGTACCTGCACAAAACAAATCCCAGTTAAGTTTTATGAATATGATATGTGACAAATAAACTCTGAATTTGTATACATCATATATGTTACAATATACCTTTAATTTTATCACTCTCCGGAGATAAATTCAAAAATGCACTTGACGAAATAACTGCATTTACAATTTCTCTTTTTTAGATAAATACACAATGTATGCAATTTTTATTAGTAAAGGTTTATTAACATAAACTAACCATTTAAAGCTTCTATCGTAGCCGATTCCCCATAAATATCAGCTTCTACATTTTATTCAAAAAAGCAAAAATTTAATCTCTCATGTTAAGCAAAAAAATATATACTAAAAATCACATTAGATATACTAGTTATCAGTATAAGTACTCATTATCACAGGAGATTTACTACCTAAAATTGAATAAAACCACTACAACTGTTTTCATGTGTCTTATATCACCTGTGATACATATGACCTGTGTTATATCACAGGTGATATACTACTCATCATCACAAATGTTTTTTCACAGGTGATATACTATCAAAAATTTAAAAAAAAAAAAAACCACTACAACGGTTCATAATAACCGATCTTATACTACCAAAAATCGAATAAGATAACTACAACTTTTTTTTTTATCAAAAATGATATTCTACCAAAAACCGAACAAAGTCACAACATTCATCACAAATCTCTCAAAACTCAAATAAGTACATAATGAACACATGCATGACAGTATCATATCAAAAATAAAAAAAACAAAAAAAAAAAAAAAAAAAAAAAAAAAAAAAAAAAAAACAAAAATATTCATATGTAGCAATAAAATTCTTAAATAAGTACAAAATCACTAGAAATACTATTAAAACAACTAAATAATTAGTCGGAAGCATCGTACCTTCATTTCCAGTAGGTTCATTTTGAACTATTTTTTTCGTACATCTGCTTCTACACTCGATGATCCTCGCATTTTTGTGTTGTTTTTAAGATTTTAAAGGTTAAAAAACGGTTAGTTTTGATTGTTTATGGTAGGTTTTTTAATGGCGGTTAGAGAGAGAAAGTGTGTTTTTTTTTAATAGAGAATCACTTGAAAATGAAAGGTTGGGGGTGGGGTTTGGTAGGGTTAGTGGGAAAAGTTTGCTGAATTGGCAAAGGTGGTCCCTCAGTGTTTTTTAATCTTAAAACCTGACTTTTTGATCCCTTGGCTTTATGAAACTTTTTGACACACTTCAAAAAGGAAAACCATGACTCAAATAAATTTGACACTTAATAAAAAGTCATCCTAAAAAATAAGCTAATAAACAGACTTCTAAGACTTGTTTATGGAATTTTACATTTTTACTTCTTCCATTTCTTTTTTATTCAACTTTATGTACTTTTTTATAACTTGTGATATTATTATTTTAATTGGTTTATGTATAGACTTTTAAGCTTATTTTCTTTGTTGTTACACTAACCCAACAAAGAAAAATAATTTGGGCCTGTCATACATATTAGTTATCACCTGTAATATATTTGTTAACAATATTGTATCAAAGGTGATAAAAACTCAGTAATAATCAAAACTCAGTAATAACCAATGTGTGATTTTGTATGAATCACAGGTGATACTTTATAAGTTAATTTGTATCACAGGTGATATCTAATAAATTATTTTGTATCACAGGTGATAAAAACTCAGTAATAATCAAAACTCAGTAATAACCAATGTGTGATTTTGTATGAATCACAGGTGATACTTTATAAGTTAATTTGTATCACAGGTGATATCTAATAAATTATTTTGTATCACAGGTGATAAAAACTCAGTAATAATCAAAACTCAGTAAAAATCAAAACTCAGTAATAACTAATGTGTGATTTTGTATGAATCACAGGTGATACTTTCTAAGTTAATTTGTATCACAGGTGATATCTAATAAATTATTTTGTATCACAGGTGATAAAAACTCAGTAATAATCAAAACTCAGTAATAACCAATGTGTGATTTTGTATGAATCACAGGTGATACTTTATAAGTTAATTTGTATCACAGGTGATATCTAAAAAATTATTTTGTATCACAGGTGATAAAAACTCAGTAATAATCAAAACTCAGTAATAACCAATGTGTGATTTTGTATGAATCACAGGTGATACTTTATAAGTTAATTTGTATCACAGGTGATATCTAATAAATTATTTTGTATCACAGGTGATAAAAACTCAGTAATAACCAATGTGTGATTTTGTATGAATCACAGGTGATACTTTATAAGTTAATTTGTATCACAGGTGATATCTAATAAATTATTTTGTATCACAGGTGATAAAAACTCAGTAAGTTATTTTGTATCACAGGTGATATCTAATAAATTATTTTTTATCACAGGTGATAAAAACTCAGTAATAATCAAAACTCACTAATAATCAAACAATCATGTATAAGTCTGTTATTCAAAAATCATCAACACAATCTGGAAAATTTAAAATTAACAAAGAAACTAAAAAAAGAAGCGGACGACTTATGTTGTAATTTCTGGTTGATCCAAGTGGTCCTCTTCTCTTGTAATTTCTGGATGATCCAAGTCACCCTCTTCCCTTGTAATCTCTGGTTCATCCAAGTCACCCTCTTCTCTTGTAATCTCTGTTTGATTCAAGTCACCCTCTTCTCTTGTAATCTCTGGTTCATCCAAGTCACCCTCTTCTCTTGTAATCTCTGGTTGATGCAAGTCACCCTCTTCTCTATACTTTTTTGGGCACGTCCTCTTGTTGTGACCATCTGTAGCTCCACATAGTGAACATGCATTCTTGTTCTTCGAATTCTTATCAAAAGCTTGCTCTTTACCTCCTTTTATACGCATCTTTTTACGGCCTTTGGGATTACAAAGAGATGGATTGTTAACAGTTTTTACAGCCGGCTTCGGGACTCCAACAAGTTCCTCCAAATTATCAAGCTTGTTCTTAGATGGAGGATTTGGACAATCAGCCTCGACATCAATCTTTAGCAACCTCAATTTCTCAACAAAAGCAGACAACCTTGCCTCGTCTTTACTCAACAAATGGACACAGTGATCAACAATAGAACTTGCCTCTTTTGCATAATTCTCAACAATCTCATTCTTTTCACCATATATGTTCCTTTTGTTCCTCAAAGCAGCAGGTATAAGGTTCTTTGTCCAACGCCTCAATATGTATTGATTTGGGATCACTTCAATGTTAGCATTCTTAAAGACACAGAAAATGTGTCTGCATAATATTCCAACTCGAACAAAAAGTTGACAGGAACATACAACTGGTCCATCTTCTTGGTTACGCAACACCTTCATGGACAAAAAGTAATAAGATAGGTAAAAATCACATGTGATAAAACAAAGGAAAAAACAGAACAATATTTTTAAGAAACTAACATACCTTATAAAGTCCATCTACTCTATGAAACAGGTTAATTGGCTCTTCTTCTTCATCTTTATCCTTATCCTTACCATTATCCTTAACTTTCTTCTTAGCTTTCTCTTTCTTCTTAGCTTTCTTCTTCTCCATAAATTCATCAACAAATTTCGACTCTTTAATAATAGACACCTCAGATCCTTCAACCAAACTTTTGGCATCTATTTGACAAAACCATGTGCCTGCAAATATCTCTGCTTGAACAAACTCGAACAAAGGACGAGTATAAACCTCCGATGCATGATGTTCAATCTTAAGATAGGTTCTAAACTTCGGAACAGAATCAATAGTCTTATGATCTAACCTCTCTTGTATATGCCTCTGCTTTTCCATAGCCGTCTCAAAACAATTCATAAAATTCATAAGAGTAGAACCTGAATTCGTAAAATGAGAGAAAAAGGCGTTCTCACTCTCAGACCTAGATGTCGTCCTCATCAAACCACACAACGGGGAATCAATAAAATAAGCAGGAATCCAAGATGAACGTATACGAAACATCTTTGTTAACCACTTATGATTCTGCAAACTAAACTCCTCCAATAACTTAGCCCATTTATCCTCAAATTCCTCTGGACCGATATACATATTCCATACAATTTGATTGAACTTCTTTTTAAAGTCAGTGTGATCATAGATTTTTGAACATATCTGAAAACAATATATCACATGAGATTTAACAAATGATTTGAAAAAAGATATGCATTATCATATGTGATAAATCAATAAGAACATGTTATTTTGTATCACAAGTGATACCTAATAACTTAGCCAAAACAGTTTAATGCTTTATCACAAGTGATAAATGTCAAAGTATTCCTAATAACTGATCAATAGCAGTACAAACTATTTTCAACAAGCACTAACATTATAAGTTATTTTGTATGTATCACAGGTGATAAAAACTCAGAAGTAATCAAAACTAAGTAATAATCAAACAAAATACAAGAATGCAGAAAAATACCTTTCCAGGAAGCTTTTGTGTAATATGCCACATGCATAGTCTGTGTTTCGAACCAGCAAATTCAGCTTCAATAGCATTTCTCATAGCCCCATCCTGATCAGTAACAACAATATTTGGAGCCTTACCAAATGCTTTTATGAATGCTTTCAGCAACCATATATAAGAAGCTGTAGTTTTATTTTTCAGCAAGCCTGCAGCAACTGTAACACACCTCCGATGATTATCTATGCCTGTAAAGGGAACAAACACCATTTTGTACCTGAAAAAAAAAACAAAAAAAAAAAAAAAAAAAAAAAAAAAAAAGTTAAAATAACTGATTAAACAATAAAACACAAAATCATATCATCAAAATCTCATATTTAACATAGAAATACTTACTTGTTTGTTCTGAAAGTAGCATCAAACGAAACAACATCACAAAACTCTCTGTAATTGTACTTAGAAACTTCATCAGCCCAAAAAATTGCAGAAAGCTCAACATTTTCAACCATATAATCAAATGAAAAATCTGCCACATGCTTCTTCCTATTCTCCATCTTAGATATAAGCATATGTGCATCACTATCACCTATATAACAGTTCACACCCCTAAAAAAGTTCTTGAAATCAACAGTTGTACCATGAACAAGCAAATAAGAACCCTTCAAACCGGTTAAGATATGATGAGCTCTCGTTGCACCTATATTTACACTAGCAACTTTAACAATAAACAACTGCTCAGCATAGGTTAACTGCCTCTCAGTCTTTGACAAATGCTTATACTATTCACGTTCAAGCTCGTGATTATGAATACTATCAAAAACACTCAACTTGTACTTACTAGTACCAGGAATCAAATCAAAAATAACACGTGCTTTGCAGCCTGTGATATGCAAGTTCGAACTTCTAATCTGCTTGTCACTATTCTCTAAGTCTAACGTATCCACATGTATTCCCTTAGGACAACCTTCCCTATTACACACTAAATACTTTCGTTTCACAATACCATTCCTCAATCTTTTCTGGCATGATTTCCTAACCACAAACCCTGCTTTAGCAGCATATTTCATATAGGCAGTAATGCACTCATCAATCGAATTATAAACTTTGCCCTTAACTAGTAAAACGTCCACAGGAACTTTAGGAATATAATAAACAGTTCCCCCAGGAGTATCAAAATTAGAGTGAGTAGCAAACGATTCAGGAGTTTTCAAAGCATTCAAATCTGAAAAAAATAAAAATAAAAACAATGATTAACTAAAAATGAAATCACATAAACATGTTCTAAATATCACATGTAATATTACACTAATATATCATTTTGTGATATATCATATATGATATATCACATGTGATACATCATTATAACAGGTTATATACTACCAAAAATAGAATAAAACCACTACAACTGTTTTTATGTGTGTTATATCACCTGTGATACATATAACCTGTATATATCACAGGTGATATACTACTTATCAGTAAAAGAGCTCATCATCACAGATGTTTTATCACAAGTGATAAATGTTATCACAGGTGATATACTACCAAAAATTGAAAAAAACAACTACTAAGATATGATATATCACATGTGATATAACCAAAAACTGCTTATTATTATCAGCTACTAAGATACCTTATTCAAAGCTTAAACCTACTTATTCACATATTAAAAACTACTTGATTCAATCAAAACCTAACTAATAGCTTATTCAGAGCTTATAACACCTTAACAACATAGCTTATTCACACTGACACATGAATTACAGTAAAAATTAAAATAATAAAAAAGCTTACTCTTAATAGCTTCGGATTCATCACCGTGTTCATAAGCAACAATCTCCTCAACATACTTAGCTGAAACATCATCATTAAGAACAATCTCTTCAGAAATAGTAGAAGAATCATTAACAACGATCTGTTCAGAAGTACTAGAAATGGAACTTTGAATCGAATCCATAAAACCTGAATATCAGATGAAAAAATTGAATCAGTTAGCTTATAATTGAGCTTATTGACACAGATAACTTATAATTAAGCTTAGAATTGAGATTACATAAATTAAACGATAAAAAATTAGGGTTAGGTGATGTACGGGATGAAGAAGGTGATCGACTGATGAATTAAGCAGCAAAAATTAGGGTTTATTGATGTACGGGATGAAGAAGGAGATCTATTGATGAATTGATGAGAGAGAAGAAAAAAACACACACTTTGTGTGTGTGAAAAAAATGACGAATTATTTGAGATAGGCTGTAAAAAATTATATTTATATAGTCCAAAAATACCACTGTAGTGTAAATAATGAATTTAATCTCAGCCTTTAGATCAAAATGAATGGAAGGTTGGGATTGGTCCCTTTGTATCTAAGAAATGTTTTGTCCTCAAATGATCTTTGATCTAAACAAAAAGGTTTATAATTTAATGTCATAACACAAGTTTAAACCTTTTAAAAGGTTTACCCTATAGTGGATGACTTTATAATTTAATGCATATGTTATTATGAATCATTTAAAGAGTTGTAAAAGGTTTATACATAAAGAACATAGGTTTATAAATGAATGATTATGCAAACTTATAGACCTATATAAGGCTTAATCATTGTAGATGCTCTTAGTCTCTACAAGTCATTTTAATTTAGTGCAAAACATTTATTATTAACATTAAAGATATATGCTTTATAATATGGTTTCCGATGTTTTGTTCGACTAATTCATGAAGTTTGAATCAATCGTTATATATAATCAAACCGAGTAAAGCCTTCATTTGAAGCACTCATTTAAAATATGAACGATAAAGTTTTAGAGAGGTTCATCCATACTTATATAAGAAAACTAACAAAGTCAGATAGAGGTAGAAAAACGTGAAAATTTTCAGTATAGACGCTTTGAAAACTGTTTCACCAATTATGACCCTAGAAAATTGTGTTAGCGAAAACTACTCAATGCACAAAACCAGTTTACGTATCCTTTAATTTGCGCATCCTTTAATTTGTGCACCATCCTTTAGTTACCATACATGTACCCCATTTTATGTTGTCAAGATTAAATAAGATTGTGACACGTGTATGTGCAAGCAAAACTAGTTTGCTCACCCTCCCCATTTGTGTGCTATAATTATTTAAAGGATGGTATCAGGTGTTGACACATACAAGTGAGCAAACTTTTTTGCTCACCCTTCCCATTTGCGCGCTCTAATTATTTAGAGATGGTATGGGGTGTTGACACGTGGAAGTGCAAGCTACATAGCCGTTTAACTTTGGAACAAAAGGGTGTTCATGACACTATCGTGGACTCCGTCGAGACAGGTAATAGAGGTTTTCTTTGGTGTACGGATACGGTGGGACCGGAAAGACTTTCTTATGAAAAACACTTGCGTCTGGGATAAGAAAGAAGGGGTTATTGTTTTGAACGTGGCATCAAGCGGCATCTCATCATTATTAATGACTAGTGGGAGAACTGCACATTTATAGATTCAATATTTCCCATCAACATTGATGAACACTATACAAGTATACATGTTCTAATAATCCTCAAAGTGATCTTGCTGCATTGGTGTGCAAATGCAAACTAATTATATGGGATGAAGCCCTAATGACTAACAAACACTGCTTCGAGGCATTAGACAAATCATTAACATTATGTTCTCAAGTTTATTTTATTTTTTTTTGAAGTAAAAGAAAGGTAAGTAAAGAAAAGTAAAGAAAAGTGAAGTGAGGAAAGAAGGTATACAAAACTACAAAAGTATTTGTGTTCTCAAGTTAAAATAAAATGAAAGAAAGTAAATGAAACCTATACTTTTTATGGTTAACGTGTTTTCTGGTAGGTAAAAGGGTTTAAAACGGACTAATAACCATAAAATATATTGCAAATATGTGAAATTATATTGCAAATATATTTGTTATGTGTTATTATGTCTTACAAGTACAAGGGTTTGAAAACAAAGCAAAAACGGTGACTTTTGGATGAGTTTCGATGACGTTTTCGCGTTTATCGAGATTCAAACGAAGTTGGAAAAATTCCCCAAGCACTCCATTGGAAAGAGCACGAAAAAACGAGTCCAACGGTATTTTTCTCTCCTTTTGAACCCTCCTAAAACTCTTAAAATGAACCGGTCAAAATCTATTTGAACCTTTAATAAAACGGACTGGATCTATTAGACCTTAAAAGGAACCATGCACATAATATTAACGAAGGTATGCTCTAGCCTAGTTGGAGCGTGCCTTCACTCCCAAACGGGAGGTCCCAAGTTCGAGCCTTGGCTTGGACGGGTCTTGGTTATTATTAAGCCATGCCACGTGGCACCATTCAGGTGGTGACACGTGGCAACCCGACCCAGTATCCGACCTGACCTGACCCGTTAACTGACCCGACCCGATGCCATGTGGCACTACTCAGGTGGTGACATGTGGCGACCCGACAATAAGGACGATTTATGTAAATAACTCTGTAGGGTATTCACAATACAATAATTACTAGTTTGAGGCTTGTTTGGATCGAATATGTAAGAATTCTAGAGAGAAGTAGGAGAGTTTTGGGAGCCTTTTAGAGAGAGAAAGGAACTAGTAATCTATTAGCTTGAAAGGTCCAACCCTTCCCATGGATGGGAAGGGAGTATTTATACTATTACATAATATGTCCCTAGCGGACTGTGGAGCGAGCTGACAGTGGGGAAAGCCCCGACCCATTCCACAAATATAGATACAACTAATACTAATACTAATAATACTAAGATAATATAGATAAGCCTACGAGCTATAGAAATGCTAATTAGATGCTCGGGGTGACCGAGCCTTCATCTGAATATTTATATTCCTAACAATCTCCCCCTAAGGGAGGTCACCCCGGAAATAATAATTCGAATTCTAGCATTCTTTCTTCTGAACTTGTCTTTATAGCTCGTAGTCTTTGATTCTTCAAAGTCTTGTATTTTTGTACATTCAGCAGTGAACCTTTGATGACCGTTTGATCGTTTTGGATGATCTTTGAATATTCTTCGATTTTATCATCCAACATTTGTTTCCAAGTCATCTTTCAGCAGTATGTTTCCTTGTGATGTTATATTCTTTGAGCCGACATGCTCACACTGTTTGGTGTCATGATCTTTAGCATCAGAGTTAGCAGAAGCCGTGTTGAAGGTCTTTTGGTTGATCATGACTTTATTGAACAACAATGATGATGTAGTGTGAACATGTGGTAGAGGATTGGCATCTTGTCTGCAACCAGCTACAACTGCAACCAGCTATAGCATTCCTCAGCTACAATCGCCAGATGTTCCTGCATACGACAGTTAGCAATAAAACGTCCGGTACTTATAAGTTCGGACTTCGAGATTGTTAACAGCATAGTGTGAAAACTCTCTCTAATCCTTACCAAGACCGTTCCTAATCGAAAACCCACAGAGGGCTTTTTTAAGATCGAGCCGTAGCACATCAACGATTAGGTGAGTCGCTGGAGATCACTCCACGACTGTAGACCGTTAGAAACCGCCGCGATCACTAAGCGTAATCCACAAGGAATTACCGAAGTGACCTGCTTTCAGGGCTGCTTGATGTTGACCCTGGCAGGAATTTCCATTCAATCATTGAGAATTACATGTGTAAAGTCTCTCATGAATGTTCTGGCAGATTGCTAAGATCTGCGTAGGACTCATAAGTTTACAACTGGTGTCCTTAATGTTGAACAACCAGTGTAGAAATAATTCGTGTCCCTATGAGATCTTATTATGCATCTCGTGGCTCTAGACTCAATTGTGCGTTTTGATTTGGTGATCGGAGGCTGGAGAGGACTGCCACCTATTCAATATCATCTAACTCGGAGTGAGAGAGACGATAGGAATGTATTGAACTCCGTGACAATTGAAACAAGAATCCTTTGAGGGACCTTGAGTGGCTAGGGAGGGTTGTGCAGCGTATCACTGGGTCCATGATACTTTGTCTTCAATGCCAGCAATCAACTAAGTGATTCTGACAGCATATGTATTGACCCGGTTTCTGCCTAAGTTGTAAGGAGGGCTATTTCTTTTCACCCTTTCTCTTTACAATTCTTTTTCATTCTTCAACCCCTTCAGTGCTTACCGAGACTTCATAACTAACACCTTGTTGGGTTTGTTCCAGTGTTAGCTCCATCTCAGTCGGCACTATTCCCTCATTCACTTTTCTCCTTTTTAATCATACCTAAGGACTTCTACACTAACTAGTGAATTGTCCCTGGGTAGATCCCTCCGGCTCTGGCGGGATCGTGGGAACTCGAGCCTAACCTAACCATCCTTATAACTCCATGCATTAATTAAAATGGTCGGTCTTTGGTGTACTTCCACGATTGCCATAAACCAAATCTTTGAAAAATCTCTCAAAGTGTTCATGATTCTGAAACACATTTTTGCAAACACTTGAGAGTTTTATATTTTTCAAATGCTCCCCCTCAACATGTGCTCGGTTGATTGTTTTATAAATTTGCACATGTTAGGTAGAGCTCGCATTTTTTGAATTGATCCACTTTCAGTGAACATGACCAATTCGAGACACGCTTACATCACTAGTTAGACTAGCTTGAAATTATTACCCGGCCTGGTCAAGTCCACAGAAAGTTTCTCGAAATGGTACACTCTACTCAGATACATCTTTTTCGAGACACGCTTACATCACTGGTTAGACCAGCTTGAAATTATTACCCGGCCAAGACGTATCCTTTCGATTGATGACAATTCAAGTTTCGTCAATTCTTTTGTGAAGTCTGAGCCGTGCTCACATAAGATGCATGCCAAATCCTTTTTGTTTCCACAAAGCATTTGCTCCCCCTCAATGTGTGCATCGATATTAAGAAAGATTTTCGCACATATGGAAGAGCTTGCGTTTATGACCAAAACATTTTGCTCCCCCTCAATATGTGCATTGATATACAAAATGGTTTAGCACATACGGGAGAGCATACATTAATTTCCAAATCATCACATTTTATCAGAATTTCCTATTTAAATCACATTCTCTCCCCCGATCAAAAATTTCAAACCATTTGAGATTTGTGATCCCAATTGATTTAAATATATTTAGAAAAATTTGGGAGAAAATGTGGTCAGGTTAAAATGTATTCTGATTTTGAAGCATACTATGCTTCCCTTGAAACACCAAGAAAGTGTCACTGCTGATGTTGCACAAATTTGGCAAGGTGTCGGAAATTTGAACAAATATGCTCCCCCTCAATTGATGACCCGTTTTCCATTAAAGGAGCTGTATACATTCAATTGAGCGATGGGTATTTGTGAAAATTTAAATCAATTTACCACCTTGTGTAACATCAAGACTCTCTTGAAGAATCAAACAAGATAAAGAGTCTGATGTAAAGAAGACTTCTCTTCTAATACACGAAATGACGCACTGAGACGTACATCAAGTCGGGAGAACATGGATATAAAGTAATCCATGCCCAGGTGAACATCACCCGGTTGGAGGAACAACTGTCTTTTTGGCGACATGCTTTCCCCATTGTACAGTGCGGGTTGCAGTATGAAGTAACTGCAAGCCATTAAGACATGTTTTAACTGATTAGTATAACTTCTGCTCGAGCTTCATTTAAGAATCCGTGCCATTGTTGAATGACATTTCTAGATACGTAAATGTTATCGATAAACAGAAGACATGCCTAGGTAGAACTATTTTTGGTATTTTCTGATTTTTTGATTTTTATGGTTTTTGTAGGTTTTATATTTTTGTATTTTTCTTTTTGATTTAAGATATATACAACTATGTACAAGGATATAAGAAGACAATCCTTTACTCCTCCTTTTCTTCCTGAAGACACTTGAGGGTTTCAGGAGTCATGCTTTTCATGCCGAGGCGTGGGAGAATAAACTGAAACCTTTCTCTTGGGAGGGCCTTGGTGAAGATGTCAGCTAACTGAAACTCTGTCCTCACGAAGTATAGTTCCACAATTCCTTTTTCCACTTGTTCCCTGATGAAGTGATGCCTGATGTCGATGTGTTTAGACCTGGAGTGCTGAACATTGTTACAACAAAGAGCAATGGCGCTTTTGTTGTCACAATATAGGGGAATTTTGTTGTATGAGAATCCATAGTCCGAAAGCTGTGATCGCATCCAAAGGATTTGTGCGCAGCAAGCAGACATAGCAATGTACTCAGCTTCAGTAGATGATATGGAAGTACTCATCTGCTTCTTAGAAGACCAACTAACCAACTTTTCCCCTAAAAACTGAGCTCCTCCTGAAGTACTTCGACGAGTGTCTTGACATCCCGCATGATCAGCATCTGCGTAAGCCGTTAACTCCATTGCAGTGTCCTTAGGATACCAGAGACCCATATGAACCGTGCCTTGAAGATATCGGAAGACCCTTTTCACTGCTTCAACATGCTTCTTGGTTGGTCTGGATTGATACCGAGCACACATACACACAGCAAACAGAAGATCTGGTCTGCTAGCCGTGATGTACATCAAAGATCCAATCATGCTTCGATACTTTGTGATATCTACTGGAATCCCTGAAGGATCTTCATCCAGCTTTGTTCTATCAACCATGGGAGTGTCAACAGGTTCACTTGAATAGAATCCAAACTTTTTCAAGATCTCGTTGGCGTATTTGGATTGATTAATGAATATGCCTCCGGGACTTTGAGAAACTTGTAATCCTAAGAAGAATGACATTTGTCCCATCATAAACATTTGGAACTTGGAGTTCATCTCCTTTGAGAAACTATCACATTCACTAGAATCTGTTGAAGCAAAGATGATATCATCTACATATATCTGAACCAGCAGTAGATGGTTTCTTGACTTCCTGGTGAAGAGTGTGGGATCAACAACACCCTTGGAGAATCCGTTCACTAGGAGGAACTTGGACAATGTATCGTACCATGCCCTTGGCGCCTGTTTTAACCCATAAAGAGCCTTCTTCAAGCGGTAAACATGAGTAGGATGTTCAGCATCCACGAATCCTTCTGGTTGACTCACATAGACTTCTTCCTTTAAATCACCATTCAAGAATGCCGTTTTGACATCCATCTGGTAGACTATCATATTTCGACTAGCAGCATTTGCAAGGAAGATTCTTATAGCTTCAATTCTAGCAACTGGAGCAAATGATTCTTCAAAATCAATGCCCTCTTCTTGTCTGAACCCTTTAGCAACTAGCCGTGCCTTGTTCTTTAACACATCACCATACTCATCAAGCTTCACTTTGAAGATCCACTTTAAAGCAATGATCATTGCACGTTCCGGAGGAGGCACTAGTTCCCATACTTCAAGTCGATCAAATTCATGGATTTCATCCTGCATAGCCTGGAACCAGCAATCTTTAGTCATTGCTTCTTTGGCATCTTTTGGTTCGACTTTAGACAGTACGGAATTGAAGAAGCACCATAGTGCATCAGTGGCTAGCTGATTACGTGTGGATACTGGTCGTGAGGGATTGCCTATGATGTTGTCAATTGGATGATCACTGGTCCATTTCCTGAGATGGTCGTGAGGTTGATGGTTGTGAACAGAAGAAGCAGTGCTGTGATCTTCAAGTAAGGATGTGTCTGATGAATGTTCAGGAGCAAATATGTTTTCAAAAGGAACCTCTTCAACAGGAGCAAAAGGATTAACTTCCAAAGAATTATTATCTGAAGATTCTTGCATTACTGGAAAAGTTTGAGTGTTTGATGACGAAGGCGATTGACTGGCAGCAGGAGCATTGTGACTGACTGATACAGAAGCTGCAGGGCCCTCTGAACCTTGTGGGGCTTGAACTTCATCCATAGGAATTGTAGCTGGTTCACTCGGGATGGTTCCATTCGTTGGCTCAAAGTATTCATCAAACATGGGATCGAATAATTTCTTCAACTCCTCACAAGTAGGTGGCACATAAGAATCTGCAGGCGTGGAATTCTGTACAAGTCCTGAACTGATGGGTCCAGGAGACAAAAGGTTAAGATTGGGTCCAGAACTGATTTGTCCTGAAACAGGTAGCTCACTCAGCTCATCGAACGTAACATGAATGGTTTCCATGATTTTACGGGTCCTTTTATTGTAGATTCGATACCCTTTACTGTCTGGTGCGTATCCAACGAAAATACCTATATCTGCTTTAGCTCTTAACTTTCCCAAGTCTTGACTATCGTTAGTTGGATAGCAAAGAGCACCAAACACACGCAGAAAGGAAAGATCTGGTTTCTTGTTATGAACTAACTCGAAGGGAGTCTTCTCATGAACCGGATGAATTAGGGATCGGTTTTGAGTGTAACATGCTGTTGCAATAGCTTCTGCCCAGAGAAACATCGGTGTCTTTGAAAATATAAGCATGGTTCTTGCAGCCTCCACCAGAGTACGGTTCCTTCGTTCAACCACCCCGTTCTGTTGAGGCGTGCGAGGGATACTTTTCTGATGCGTGATGCCAATACTTTCATAGAAATTACGGAGTTGTTGGTTAACAAACTCAGTACCATTATCTGTGCGGATGATTCTGACAGTTTTATCTAGCCTTACTTGCAGCTGTTTTATCAGTTTAATGATAACCTCTGGAGTTTCGTCCTTGGTTCTCAAAAACTTTTCCCATGTGAACCGAGAATAATCATCTACTATCACCAGAACGTACTTCTTTCCATTTATGGTTTGTATTCTCATTGGACCGCATAAGTCCATGTGGAGGGTGTGAAGAACTTCCATGTTGGTGTTGATGGTTTTAGGCTTGTGGGTTTGTTTCTTGCTTTTACCCAGTTGACATGCAGAGCAGAGATGATCTTTCTCATATTTCAGTCTGGGCATCCCTCTAACAAGATCTTTACGGGAAAGATTATTTATGGTACCGAAGTTCAAGTGGTTCAAACGACGATGCCACAGCCATGATTTTGTTTTGGAGGCTTTAGAAAGCAAGCATATAGGAGAGGACTTCAACATTTCTTCAATCGAGATGGTGTATAGATTGGTGCCCCGACTGCCCTTGAGGAGATCTAAACCATCCAATTCTCTGACGAAACATGTATGCTTTCTGAAAGCCACTTCCAGATCTGAATCACAAAATTGACCCACAGAAAACAGATTGTGTCCTAGTCCTTCCACATAATATACCCTTGAGATTACACTATTACCAAACACATAATCTCCATAACCCATAATAGCACCAAAGTGGTCGTTCCCAAATCTAACTGTCCCGATAAACTTTTTCACGAAGTTCTTGAGCCGTGAGCGATCTCCAGTCATATGTTTTGAGCAGCCTGAGTCCAAATACCACAGGACGATTTGTACGACCTGCATTTGAAACCAGACAACAATGGATAACTGAAAAATGTGGATCCCCAAGTGCAATTGGGGTCCATTTGGTCAGCACACACATATTCAGGAACCACAGATTTCACAGATGCTACTATCTTTACTGTGGAGACAGAACTTGAGACAGGACAAGACCTAGATGGAAGGCATTGTGATTCTAAAGGCAAGATTCTACCAGTTGGTCTCCATTCCTTATTCTTCACAATTTTATGCATATTCATTTTAGGTAATGGTCTCTGTTTTCCTAAATTGAATTTCCTTCCAGTGGGTCTCCATTCCTTAACTTTCATAATTTTATGCTTATTCATTTTAGGTAACGTGCACTGTTTTCCTAAATTGAATTTCCTTCCAGTGGGTCTCCATTGATAGCCTATGCTAGCAAATGTTTTTCCTGTTGCTTTCCAAACCTTTTTTCATGCTTCAGTTATCCTACCATTCTTAACATGGGATGATGCAGACGACATCAGGAAAGACACAACACATTCATCATGATTAGCAGAAATTAAACAATTGTCGCAAGTTTTACAGATAGCATTAGAATTCGAATTAATTACAGTACTTTTGATACTAGAATCAACACGATTCATCCTACTCATTGTAAACTTATTGTTCCTAGGTTGGGCTTCTACATTCTTCAAGTGATCATTCTTAGCTGGCGCAGTCATATCCTTTCTTTCATTTCCTCTAGACCTTGACCCGCTAGTTTGGGTGTCACTTTTTACTCCTGTAGAAGCATCGAAGGTAACATTAGTTTGTTTTTCTGTCACATGCCTTCCTGATAATGATGTGTTGGGTTCTGATGTTTTGGGTGGTAGATCAAAGGCTACATGCTTGTTCACAACATTGGATGATGATGCAACAAATCTATCTCTATGGCCTCTAAACTTAGGAATTGAGCCTATGGCATATTCTAAGTTTTCCTGAATCCTTTTCGTGAGTTTGCATGCATAGACAACTGCTTGATCAAGTGGCTTATCATTCCTATCCTCTTCAACTACCTCACGAAGTGTGTCAAGGCCTCCTCTAAGATGATCTAGATATGTTTGATGGGCAAGGCTGTTATTTCTAAGCTTCAACGGAATACGCCCAACATCAACATCATACTTTTTACTATCAGTAGCCTTTGGTGTATCACAATAACAAGTGGTGCATGGCATTTTACCTTTCACCCGAGCCTTAAGATTCTCAATTTCATTTGTCAAAGAGGTTATTTGATCATTATGATTGCTTCTTGTAACTTTAATAGAATCATATAACTCTTTGAAATGTTGTTTAACCTTTGAATTTTCTTCTCGATAACACTCATTTTCATAATGTAACTTATTTATGGTGTTTTGATATTGAAAATTCTGAGAATCTGTAGACGAAGGTTTATTGGTGCCATATACTTCACACTTGTTGGATTTCAATTTGGCAATTTGGGCCCTCAGCAGTCGAATCGTGTTCGTGTGAGCTTGAATTGTCTCATCTCGTTTGCTTAATTCAAAATAAGTATCAAATTCAGGAGCATCCAAGGATGTCTTGTCATTCGATATCTTATGTTTTTCATTTAAATGTTGATATTTCAATTGTAAATTAAGGTATTCAACTTCCAATTTTGAAAAACGTTTAACCATATTATCATGGTCATCATTTTGAATTTTTTCAAGCAATTTTAAATTCTCCCCCTCAAGCTCAACAACACGATTCTGGGTGACATTCAACGCAATAGCATACTCATTAAATTGACAAGCAGACAATGCAGAATCAGTAACAGTGTAAAATACATCTTGTGCAATACATCTAGCAATCAAGTTGTCGTTAGTAATGAGTATGTTTTTTCTTTCAATCTCTCGACTCTTAAGCTCTATTGCATATTCATTCACCTCTTTTTCCATGTCTTTAAATACTACTTCCATTTCTTTTATTTCGACTTTAAGGGCAGTTTGCAACCCTTCAAAATGTTCTTTAAGTAGTTTAAAGAATGGCATGACCTCAGTTAAGTAACACCTTTTTGCATGTTCAAAACACCTTTCCCCCTCAGTAATGCCGGTGGGTGTGATTCTCTTCTTACATGTTTTATCAAAATCAGCAAATAGTTGCCAAAGCACATATAAGCTAATAAAGGTTTTGCATTCAGTGGGAAGAGACAAAGGCACCAGATTCCTAGGTGTATTGGGAGGATACACCGTTATGGATGCAACTTTTCTAATGAGGGGGGTGTTGGCCTTAAGTTTATCTTCCTTAAGTTTTTCACTATCTTGTTTCCAAAATATCTGTTCAGGTGTTAACTTCTTTTGAGGAGCAAACACAGTCAAACGATTTTCCTCATAATAATCATGGGGTTTGATTATTATTCGTCTGGCTATGCACTCGGGGTCCCTCATTTTCTCATTCATTTTTTCCCTCGTTTTATCACTTAACTCATCCTCTTCATTAGTGTAGATATGCTCAGGTTGGTCATGAATAGGCATAAGCATCACATTACCATCATATAGGGCTGGTTGAAGTACTTTCATGTCCCTAAGGATGGTAGACTTAGGTTCACCTATCATGATTTTACTATGCTTATCACTCAACTTTCTGTGCTTATGAATCATTTGAGCAGTTTGTATGGTTTGATTTTGTGTGTACAACTTATCTTCAAGCTTATTTTTTAACGTCTTGAGTTTAGAGAAATCATTTAAAAGAGTTGTTTCTTTTTGTTTGAATTCTTGCTTAAGTGTTGTTACACACTTTTGTGCTTCCTGTTTCTGTTTGACAAACTGTTCTAGCTGACTTTTCAAAGAACCCAACTCTAGTTTTAATGTTTCTTCTCGCACTCTAGACTCTTTAATAAGTGTACTCATTTGACCTTCTAATTTTTGCTCACGATCATTAAGCTCAAACTTAGCACGCTGTTCATACATAGCAACTTGTTCTTTATAGATGTTTAGTCTAGTGATCAAGTTATCATCAGGGACAGGCAATTTGTTCTCATGGTACACATATGCTTTATCTATATTTCCTGCATTATCTAAGGCACATGCATTACTCATAGCACACACATCCATATTGACAACAGATTCACCATTTGGTACATCAGGCGAGTTGTTGCTATTCAAATACTGTTCATATGAAACAATATTGCTATCTTCCATATCAACATTACTTGAGTCAGAAACCACTGTCTGATGTACTTCTTCGGGAATCGGTTGTCCCTCGACTATATTATATGTGTCATAAATTTTTAGTACCTCAGATATCACGGATGCATTAGAAGGACTGGCTTGACGAGATGAAGCCAGGGAAGACAGGTTAGCCATGAAGATTGTTTGAGCAGTAGGTTCATCATCCACATCAGAGTCAAATGCATCACAGTCATCTGCCTTGAAGATGTTAGGATCATTAAGTGCTAGATCCTGAACAGGTTTCTCATCCACATCTTCATCAAAAGTATTTCCTCCATCTCCTGCCAAGAACAATAACTCTTCCTCATTCAATACAGCTCCATTCTCTTGAGCTTGCATTAACAGCATCTTGTCTTTGAAGTAATCTGAGTTCTGAGGACGTTTAGGTTGATTGCAGTTTCTAGCAATGTGTCCAAGCCCCCCACAATTATAACACTTGATCTGTTTCCCTTGCCCCTGATTGGCATTCCCTGCTCTATTCTGCACATAACCTCGACCCATGTTTCTACCAGCTCTCCCTTGCACATTCTGAACCACAATTTTTCCATCCTCCACCATTGCTAGATTGCGTGGGTTGGAAGAATTCCTTAACTGATTGTTGGTCTGAGGGAGTGATGCTTGAAACTGTTGAACCAGTAGAGATACTTGATTGGTGAGGTTGTCAATCATTTTGTCGGTCTGAGAGTAGCCTGAGTCAAGTTGTGAACTCATAGCAGGTACTTGTGAGTGAAGTTGGTGATAGCTTGGATTTGATGATGATTGGATTGTTGGTTGTATGTTTGTCATGAATGCCAGTGGGTCATTTGTAGTTGAAGGATTCAACTTTTCTCTCAGCACCCGATCATAGAGAGCATGCTTCTCATGTTGTTGCAGGTAAGCATACAGCTGTTCATAGTTAGTATCCCTTAAACCTTTGTTGAGTTTGACGGCAGTAACAAATCTGTCCCATTCAGGAGTCATGTTGTTCACAAACTTTGAGTTAAGTTGGATATTGGGCATAGTCATTCTGATCATCCTCATATCATTCACCAACTTATGAAATCTCACATAGTAATCTGTGATATTCTCTCCTGGGTTCATTTTGAAATGCTCGAACTCATCATACAGCTGTGACTCACGATCTTCCTTTGTGAGTTCTGACCCTGCCAACAACATTTTAACGTTGTCCCACACAGCCTTGGCTTCAGTGTTAAAATTGATGAGCTTGTATACATCCTTTGGAAGACCTTGAATGACTATGTTTGAGGCTCTAATATCAGCATCATACCTCTTCTTTTCTTCTTCATTAAGATCATTATAGTTTCTAGGTCTATCAATGCCCATGGTTACAGTCCCATCTTCACTAGTTGTAACAACGTCTCTGGTGGTACCCATCTGATAAGGTCCTTCGTCAATTGACTTAAGAATGTTAACACCATTATCTTTTCCCAAGCAGTAAAGTCTTATTCGTTGTGCCCAAGACTCATAATCCGTCCTATCTAGCATAGGTGGACGAGTGTCAGATCCTGCTGCTTGAATATCATCTGATGATGTACTTGATGTGGTAGCCATAGTAACTACGGGATTTTACAGATCTTGTGATTTAACCGAGAAATTGAATCTTTCGCGGGAATTTCTAAAATCACCAAGACACAAACCGCATACAAGTCTGAGAGACAAACCGAGTAGATACAAACCGAGTAGATTCAACAGAGACAAACCGAGTCTACACAAACCGAGTAAAATCCTTAGAGACAAACCGAGTCTACTTAGCTTGGACAAACCGACTAGACACAAACCGAGTAAATTCTTCGGAGACAAACCGAGTCTACACAAACCGAGTACGCGCAGCTGGGACAAACCGAGTAGACACAACCCGAGTAAATTTACACAAACCGAGTAAATTCTTCAGAGACAAACCGAGTCTACACAAACCGAGTACACGCAGCTGGGACAAACCGAGTAAATTTCTGAGAGACAAACCGAGTCTGCACAAACCGAGTATACGTAGCTGGGACAAACCGAGTACGTACAGCAGGGACAAACCGAGTACGCGCAGCAGGGACAAACCGAGTAGACACAAACTCCCAAGCACGTCGCTTTCACTACCTTTTGTCTTTTTGCCTAAGCGAGTAATAGGACAAACCGAATCCAAGAATTGACACAAACCGAGTCCAAAGTTCGTCCCCAATAGACAAACCGCTGCCAAGAACAATGCAACAAATACCCTCGAATTTCCCCAAAATCACCACACCGTTCTTAGATCTGTTAATCCAACCACCAAATACCACTCTAATACTATTCTTAAGCTAGAAAGTACAAAGTAAAACAACTTCTAATCACTAAACAAAGTACAAAGTGAAATTTATGCTACTAAACAAACCGAACCAAAAAAAAACTTAAAAAGCTACAAATCGAACCAAAAAAAAAAACTTCAAGAGCTACACAAATACAAGATAAAACAACTTCTAATCTCTAGACAAAGTACAAAATGAAACTTATGCTACTAATCAAACCGAACCAAAAGAAAACTTAAACCTACAAATCGAACCAAGAAGAAACACCTCAAAAGCTACACAAATCCGTGAATACCAACTCTCATGGACCTAACCATGGCTCTTGATACCAATTGTAGGGTATTCACAATACAATAATTACTAGTTTGAGGCTTGTTTGGATCGAATATGTAAGAATTCTAGAGAGAAGTAGGAGAGTTTTGGGAGCCTTTTAGAGAGAGAAAGGAACTAGTAATCTATTAGCTTGAAAGGTCCAACCCTTCCCATGGATGGGAAGGGAGTATTTATACTATTACATAATATGTCCCTAGCGGACTGTGGAGCGAGCTGACAGTGGGGAAAGCCCCGACCCATTCCACAAATATAGATACAACTAATACTAATACTAATAATACTAAGATAATATAGATAAGCCTACGAGCTATAGAAATGCTAATTAGATGCTCGGGGTGACCGAGCCTTCATCTGAATATTTATATTCCTAAATAACTCTAACTGACAATAAGGACAGTCATTGCAATTTGGTCCTAACCACAAGGACGATTTATGTAAATAACTCTAACCGAAAAACCTTAATCACCTCTTCATACATGAGATAGCAAGGATTAGCAAGTTCAGTACCTAACTTAGTAAAATTAAAAGTTTGATACACAACTCAGTAAAAAGTGGAAAGTTAGATACATTTAAAACTCATTATCCCTTTTTTAAATTGTGTATACTTTGTCTAAGGACAATTATTTTAAAACTGAGTGAGTATTTAAATTGTCCTGAAACTCAAGTTTACTCATGTGTTGAGTAATGATCGTATGAAAATTTAGCATCAATTGCCATATATAACAAGCAAGATACCAAGATTCATTAAAGTTGTTTATGGAGCCAATCATATGCTAATAAGTAGCATCACATGAATACAATCATATGTGTTGGGGCAACATTAATTAGGTCTCCTTATGCTTTAATGATGACAAATAAACCTTTGCAAACACATAAAATTACAAACGTTAGCCAAAATTCTCCCAACTCAACAACTAAGTCTGGCGCGCTGCCAGTAGCGCGCCAGCCTTCTGTTTAGTTCGGGACGAATTTTGAAAGTCGGCTTTCCCCTTACCCGACAAATGTGGATCTTTCAATACAGGTATGAATATGTTATGTGCTTCATTAGGACACTCGAAAAGAGTTTTAGAATTAGAGGGATCCAAATTTATAACCTCCCGTTTTTGCCAAAAACGCCAACTCAAGTATTTTGATAAACGCCACTAGCCAAGACTTTTCTAAACCTAGGGGACTCATATATTTCACGTGACATCAAGTGAAAGTATTCATATGGCCATAATCCGTTTTTACGTCTTCTCTAATCACGTAACGGGTTTACTCCCTTATTAGTCAAACAAAGTCAAAGGTACCTTTGCGTAAACGCATCCTTTCCCGTTATAGGATATGCTTTACAATGATGCAAAGCACTTAGCTTGTTTGCATCAAGGTGATTATTGATTACGTCGAGTCATGGAAATTCACGTATTATGAGATTATGAATACTCGACGTTGAGTTACTTGAAACTATAAGTAACCTTTGATTTTCTCATCCAACACACAACCCATAATCATCTTTGTCAATTCTTTTCTTTCCTTAATGACAAAATGATTAAGCCTTAATCAATCATTTGATTAATCTCTACACCAAACTAATCCTCCAACCATTTCAAATTCCTCCCAAATCTTATCCCCAACATTCCCTAATATTCCTTATACTTGCATGTACTTCTTGTCCCCTACATTCCCAGACCAAATCTTCCAAACATTCTCTTCTCTACATTCCAATTCAACCACTAAGATTTCACCATCTCATCATCTTCTTCATCCAACCCTTCATTTCAAAAACAAATAAACCTTCACCACAAACCACCTCACTTCTCATCTCCAACATTCAAAATTCAAATTTTTAATACAAAGCCAAAGGCTCCCCATTATATTAACATCCCATCCTTATCCAACTCACTCCCTCACATACAACCTCCGTCACTCTCTACCTCTCCTCACATTTCAAATTTAAATTCTCTCTTAGGCTCCCTATCAAATTCATTTCACATCCAATCCAACTCATATCAACCTTATCTCTTATTCCCTCTCTCTCTCACATTCAAATTCAAAGTTGAAATCCAAACCAAGGCTCCCCATCACATCAAGCCAACTCACCTCAAACTCATCTCAACCCTCCATCTCACCATCTTCTCCAAGCATAGGATATTCCCTTGGATATTCTCTTATCTCTTAACCATACCATCTCATCTAATTCAACCATGGTTTGTTCTTAACCCAACCTCACTCTCTCATTTTCCTCTCACACAATTTGAATTTCAAATTCAAATTCTTCCCTCTCTCTATCTCTAACATACACACTTCCTCTCCAAGCAAAGAAATATCCCATGACATATTCTTTCTCTCTTTTCTATGTCATGTGAGGAATACCCAAACTACCCCTATCCAATTATCCTTTCTACCCTTCTCTCTTTGATAATTGGTTTCACTTAAACACTTCACAAATCATTTTTACCAAATGGCTATTTTGAGTTGGTTGACCTCAAGGATGAATAATGTTTAGGTCAATGTGTGAAGTACAATTGGGGGTTTAGCAAGGTTGGGTATTTAAAAGATAAAAATCCCAAGAAAAAGCTACAGGGGTCCTGGCGCTCCAACACGCCAGCAGGTAAATTTTTTTCACTTGGGATTTTTTCCTATAAATACCCACCCTTGCCTCTTGTATTCTTCACCCCTTGCCATTATTCTTTCTCTCTAATTTCTTTTCTCTCAATTCTCTAATTCTATCTTGTGTTCTTAATCTTTCACATAACACTCTTTGAAAGAACACATCTCCTTGCAAGGGAAGAACCACAAGAACCTAATCCACTCTTGTGATTGTGTCGAGGGTCTTCTTATCTTTACCCTTTCTACTAGAATCGAGTCTCTAGGTTAGGTTAGGGCTTGATTAAACAATCAAACATTTATTCATTCGATTTGGTTGTAAGGGAAGTCTTGTGTCGAGGTGACCAAGCCTAGATCATTGGGGATCTAGTTGGGGTTTGATACTTCCGGTGGGAAGTCTTTGTGGTTAAGTCGAATCACGAGTCCTTCAGGGTGGTTTCCAAGGGCGGAATACCGTTGGGGAGTAGCTCTTCTTAGTGAGCACCGATCTTTGTGCATATCGGTGGAGTGAAGTTGTAACGGTTTGTAGTCCACCGAAAGGATTATACTTAATGAATAGTATAGTGTCGTGGATTCGCAATTGTACGTACGGATGGTATAAACCCCCCATCACGAACCAATATATATCGTGGTGTATCTCTACTTACTTTATATACTTTGGTTGTGGTTGTGGTTGTGATTGTGATTGTTGTTGTTGTGTAAACCACTTGATACTCTTTGAGGCTTAGAGTTTTTAAACACCCAAAAAGCTGAAAAGACCGTATTCACCCCTCTACGGTTCTACAATATGCAAACAACGTAACTATACCAAGTGTCCAACACTTTAAAATAACTTTCCTCGGTTTTTGTACATTACAAAGAAAATAAAAGAAAATGCATGGGTGCATTAAAACATACATTAGTGGAGAAGGCAAATGAACAATAAAATACCAAACATTATGTGAAGCAACAACGAAACATTTTTTTTTTAATAACAACGTAGACATCTTGCACACTTAAGTGCCTCACAAGGTGATATTACTCTTTTGAGGTGACAATATTGCACAAACTATATGTTGTCTATTCATATCCTTTTATGATAATAGAAGGCCACTAACATGTGTAAAAATGATGTACCAACTCTAGAAGGGTATGGTAATCACAAAACAAAATATAAGTAATTTAAGTTGAATCGTTGCAATCAACCGTACAACTAGCACATCTTGCACAACCGAAAAAAAAAAAACCCCCCTTATAATCTGAAAATCAACTCACAAATCTAACAACAAACAAATATCGATCCCAATCAAACAGTCAATCCTCAAATATCTTAAAAGATGCTAAAACGCGATATCTCGAAACGCATCTATAAACATACATCATCTTTCGACACAATCATTATGAACCTGACGAGTTCACAATTTTAAGGAAAAAACGCAATGAAGCGTCAAAAAGTGAAATGCAAATGAGATTATACCAATCAAAACAGACAGATGATGAATGTACATGCTTCTTTCTTTGATCAGGTCATGCTGTAAATCCTGGCCTTCCATAAACATTTATGTCATTGACACTAGATTACGATCAGACGGAAGAAGCGTCGCGCCAACGCAGAGGGTTCGTGTAGGTGATGGTGGTGCGATGATGATGATGATGCGATCAATCATTTGTTGTGTTAGTGGGTTTGGGTTTCGGAACTGTGATAGTGTGTTTGCTTTGGTGGGAGGGTTAAAATTAATACCCTATAAGCTTTATATTTAAAAAATAATATTTATTATTGTTGTCATTATTTACTTATATTATTAGACGTGGTGTTGTAATTTTTTTTTTATGTGGGTTGGGGAGAATCGCGATACTTAGCAGTAAGAGAAAAAGGGGTGTTGAAGCAAAATTGGGGGTAATGGTTTAATGAGCGTTTTTTTGTAAGTGTAATCATTACACAATTATTATTATTATTAAATATGAGGTGATGTCAAGCTCGTGCGTTACACCAATTGTGTCTAAGTGTTCATAGCTTAATGGTTGGTAATCATTAGGTTTACACTATTTAAAGTAATTACTTTAAATGTTGCTGGTTCTTCTAAATTGTATGATTGTATGCGTTTATAGTTTGTGCAACAGACAGGTCAAGATTATGCACTTTCCAAATTACTGTTTTCTTGTTGTCAACATTTGAGGCGGGTAATGGCGAAGAATCATACAATGATAGCGAACATGGAAGCTTTAGGTCCTCGTGGTGTTGCGTTTGCATGCCCGTGCGTTGCACCAATTGTATCTAAGTGTTTATAGCTTAATGGTTGGTACTAATTAGGTTTACACTATTTAAAATAATTACTTCACTTTAAAAGAGTACATGTGACTCTACCATCGTCAACCAACATTTTCAGTGATTATTTCCCAGTTAGAGTAAAGGCAAATGTTGCACATGTTCACCACATTGCTCCATGACATTGTATACATTTAAGGTCACGCTTTACTGTAATGTATGCCATAAACACGAACACATACACATAAACATGCAAATTGCAACCTTATTAGCAAATGGTAATTTACAAAATGTGTTTACAATCCAACAAACACATATATTCGTGTATAAGAAAGTTTCATATACACATACATGATACATTGGCATATGGAATGCTAAAGATTTGAGATAGATAGAATGATAGATACTACATACAATCAGATTATATCATACATGCATGCCTACATTTTAGAGCCCTTGAAATATAAGAACCATCACCACCCGGTGCCACAACCATAATCTGTGACAACATTGCTCTTTCACAATGCATGGGCGGTGGTGAAGATTGGTGCCAAAAAAAATTATGTGGTGAAGATGGTGATAATTGTCTATTTATAATCTTCAAAGAAGCAATTGAAAAGATTCACATTTAAATACTTTTTTGATTTAATTAGATGGTATTTCTTTGTAACACTTCGTATTCATCTTCCCTTCTTTTTTTGGTTGTAACTACACTAATTGCAGGCCATGTGAAGAGTTGTGCAGTAATTGCATTGAAGTGAACCATGATTGTATTTGATATGTTATTTGATATACCTTTAGCATGTTGTACCGTACAAACTTTTGTGCCAAATTCCTCTTGCAAAACATGATGTACCGTACAAATTTTTGTGCACAAATCCTCTTCCACATGAAATTAAGCTCTTGAATCTTTAGATAGTATAGATATTCCGGAGTATGTGTTACTTCAAGTGATGATGAGAAAAAGAAAATCAAACCAATGTACAAATGCAAGTAAAACTCACGAATTTAAACATAATAAGTAAAACACACATGCGTAGTTATAGAAAAAATAGTTGGCTAAAAGTTGAAAAATACAAAATCGTTGCCTGCATTTAAAACCTTCCAATGCAAAGTTACAAAAACAATTTGATCCCAATGTAATTTAAAGATTCACAAACTACGTCAAACTATCATATGTTAAACATACGATTTGTAGGCATAGATATTTAGTACCACCACCTCAACCCATTACTTCGTTCATACTTTGATGTGGCACGGTCGCCGGTACAATCACCATCTATCTTTGTTCAATGTGTCTACAAATGATAATCTAGTAAAAATGAAGATATCTTTGCATACAATGTGTTTCTAACTACAACATTTCACATAGATCTACAACTTCCACTTGCATCTCATATATAGACATTTGTCCGCCATCACCTACAAAATTGAAAGTCACAAAAGCAGTTTTTATTAAATTGAAATCGCAAAAGTAGTCAAGTATGATATAATATGTAGAACTTAATTGGTTAAATGACGATTTGGTACTTGCACCTCAAATTCATTAATTGCTATTCATCTTTCGATCTTTGAGAAAGAGATGTTCTAGCCGATATCACCAACTTTGAGTGAAACATCGTATTGATTAAGCTAATCTATCATGGTCATCTATTAAAACCATCAGGAGCTCTGCTCTAATCCCAGCTAGAGATCGACCACTTCGATCTATAAGTCAAAATGTGACTCTTTGGCTTAGTATATAAGCTAAATCGGGACACGTTGATGAAAAGTTCAACAAATTAAACTAAAGTCATATAACATATTTAATTACGAAATAAAATATGCTTTAATGATACAGTCGTTGCTTACTCTTGGTTAATACAACTTTGCTACATTACATATCCTTTTCTCATTCCTTATGCAACAACAACACATAACAATCTTGTTGTCTCGTTACTCAACTATAACTTCTATATACCTAGTACATTATATGTCTCGCGTTCACGCTTATGCCATTTTTATGTAACTTATATGACAAAAAAAGGAGTTATTCATATCACATCTGCTATCCAAAATAATGTACAAACATTGTACCAAAATAACACATTACTGCAAACATAGAGTGATGCACATATAACCTTATGACAAAAAAAGGAGTTATTCATATCACATCTGCTATCCAAAATAATGTACAAACATTGTACCAAAATAACACATTACTGCAAACATAGAGTGATGCACATATAACCTTATGTATTTACGTTGCTTGAAATAACTTCTTCAAGGCGTTATTTTTTGCAAAGTAATTTCCTAATGAATTACTCTTTCTTGACGACTGATCAAGTGGCGGTAACACCTCCTTTTGATTGTCGACTTGATCAGAAGAGATTACTATGACCGGTTCATCACCTGATATTTCTCCTTGTTTCTGCATGTAACCCCATTTCTCTTGAAAAAGGTAGAAAAAAGCCATGAAGGAGACCTGAAATGTGAAAATAATACTCCAAACTCTAGCACTCATGGATGTTCTTTTGTGATTTGATCTTAGACCTGTGTAGGTGTTCAAAATCCGAACTAATGAAATTGTTGTGCCAAAAATCCAGTGAAAAACATACCAGAAGGTCCTTCCTTTAGTCCCCCTGCATGCAAAGCAAAAGCGTGTTGTTATTGTTTGACATGGATTTTGGGCTGTAATTAAGAATAAAAATGCTACCTCTTAGGCCTGCCAAACCCGACCAATGTTTGCACCAGAATGACACCGTAAAGTGCCAGACCTAATCTTTGGTGAGTGTTGTTGAATGAGTTTTCAAAGCTGATTATAGAGAGGATTGCTCCATCATGCTGTATAACCTGCACACAGAAAAAAAAAAAAAAAAATCAGGAATGAAGATTTGAACTTTTGAAAATCAAGAATGAAGATTCGAACTTTTGTGTTTTTGCATGTGATTTTGGCCGGTTTATATAGGCATGGATTAGGTTAAATCATAAATTATTCTTGCAACCCTTTCACTTCATCTAACCAACTTTTAATTCTATACTAAATACCATGTGATCAATTCCGGAAACCCTTTCACTTCATCTAGCCAACTTTTAATTCTATACTAAATACCATATAATCAATTCCGGCAACCCTTGCACTTCATCTTCTTTCATGATTGTATACTTATTATGAGGTTGCATTGATATTTTTGAGCTTAAGCATGTTGCACCGTACAAATTTTTATGCACATTCACTCTTCCACATTAAATTAAGCTATTGAATCTTTATATCATTTGTTGTGTTAGTGGGTTTGGGTTTCGGAACTGTGATAGTGTGTTTGCTTTGGTGGGAGGGTTAAAATTAATACCCTATAAGCTTTATATTTAAAAAATAATATTTATTATTGTTGTCATTATTTACTTATATTATTAGACGTGGTGTTGTAATTTTTTGATGTGGGTTGGGGAGAATCGCGATACTTAGCAGTAAGAGAAAAAGGGGTGTTGAAGCAAAATTGGAGGTAATTGTTCAATGGACATTTTTTGTAAGTGTAATCATTACACAATTATTATTATTATTAAATACGAGGCGATGTCAAGCCTGTGCGTTGCACCAATTGTGTCTAAGTGTTCATAGCTTAATGGTTGGTACTCATTAGGTTTACACTATTTAAAGTAATTACTTTAAATGTTGCTGGTTCTTCTAAATTGTATGATTGTATGCGTTTATAGTTTGTGCAACAGACAGGTCAAGATTATGCACTTTCCAAATTACTGTTTTCTTGTTGTCAACATTTGAGGCGGGTAATGGCGAAGAATCATACAATGATGGCGAACATGGAAGCTTTAGGTCCTCGTGGTGTTGCGTTTGCATGCCCGTGCGTTGCACCAATTGTATCTAAGTGTTTATAGCTTAATGGTTGGTACTAATTAGGTTTACACTATTTAAAATAATTACTTCACTTTAAAAGAGTACATGTGACTCTACCATCGTCAACCAACATTTTCAGTGATTATTTCCCAGTTAGAGTAAAGGCAAATGTTGCACATGTTCACCACATTGCTCCATGACATTGTATACATTTAAGGTCACGCTTTACTGTAATGTATGCCATAAACACGAACACATACACATAAACATGCAAATTGCAACCTTATTAGCAAATGGTAATTTACAAAATGTGTTTACAATCCAACAAACACATATATTCGTGTATAAGAAAGTTTCATATACACATACATGATACATTGGCATATGGAATGCTAAAGATTTGAGATAGATAGAATGATAGATACTACATACAATCAGATTATATCATACATGCATGCCTACATTTTAGAGCCCTTGAAATATAAGAACCATCACCACCCGGTGCCACAACCATAATCTGTGACAACATTGCTCTTTCACAATGCATGGGCGGTGGTGAAGATTGGTGCCAAAAAAAATTATGTGGTGAAGATGGTGATAATTGTCTATTTATAATCTTCAAAGAAGCAATTGAAAAGATTCACATTTAAATACTTTTTTGATTTAATTAGATGGTATTTCTTTGTAACACTTCGTATTCATCTTCCCTTCTTTTTTTTGGTTGTAACTACACTAATTGCAGGCCATGTGAAGAGTTGTGCAGTAATTGCATTGAAGTGAACCATGATTGTATTTGATATGTTATTTGATATACCTTTAGCATGTTGTACCGTACAAACTTTTGTGCCAAATTCCTCTTGCAAAACATGATGTACCGTACAAATTTTTGTGCACAAATCCTCTTCCACATGAAATTAAGCTCTTGAATCTTTAGATAGTATAGATATTCCGGAGTATGTGTTACTTCAAGTGATGATGAGAAAAAGAAAATCAAACCAATGTACAAATGCAAGTAAAACTCACGAATTTAAACATAATAAGTAAAACACACATGCGTAGTTATAGAAAAAATAGTTGGCTAAAAGTTGAAAAATACAAAATCGTTGCCTGCATTTAAAACCTTCCAATGCAAAGTTACAAAAACAATTTGATCCCAATGTAATTTAAAGATTCACAAACTACGTCAAACTATCATATGTTAAACATACGATTTGTAGGCATAGATATTTAGTACCACCACCTCAACCCATTACTTCGTTCATACTTTGATGTGGCACGGTCGCCGGTACAATCACCATCTATCTTTGTTCAATGTGTCTACAAATGATAATCTAGTAAAAATGAAGATATCTTTGCATACAATGTGTTTCTAACTACAACATTTCACATAGATCTACAACTTCCACTTGCATCTCATATATAGACATTTGTCCGCCATCACCTACAAAATTGAAAGTCACAAAAGCAGTTTTTATTAAATTGAAATCGCAAAAGTAGTCAAGTATGATATAATATGTAGAACTTAATTGGTTAAATGACGATTTGGTACTTGCACCTCAAATTCATTAATTGCTATTCATCTTTCGATCTTTGAGAAAGAGATGTTCTAGCCGATATCACCAACTTTGAGTGAAACATCGTATTGATTAAGCTAATCTATCATGGTCATCTATTAAAACCATCAGGAGCTCTGCTCTAATCCCAGCTAGAGATCGACCACTTCGATCTATAAGTCAAAATGTGACTCTTTGGCTTAGTATATAAGCTAAATCGGGACACGTTGATGAAAAGTTCAACAAATTAAACTGAAGTCATATAACATATTTAATTACGAAATAAAATATGCTTTAATGATACAGTCGTTGCTTACTCTTGGTTAATACAACTTTGCTACATTACATATCCTTTTCTCATTCCTTATGCAACAGCAACACATAACAATCTTGTTGTCTCGTTACTCAACTATAACTTCTATATACCTAGTACATTATATGTCTCGCGTTCACGCTTATGCCATTTTTATGTAACTTATATGACAAAAAAAGGAGTTATTCATATCACATCTGCTATCCAAAATAATGTACAAACATTGTACCAAAATAACACATTACTGCAAACATAGAGTGATGCACATATAACCTTATGACAAAAAAATGAGTTATTCATATCACATCTGCTATCCAAAATAATGTACAAACATTGTACCAAAATAACACATTACTGCAAACATAGAGTGATGCACATATAACCTTATGTATTTACGTTGCTTGAAATAACTTCTTCAAGGCGTTATTTTTTGCAAAGTAATTTCCTAATGAATTACTCTTTCTTGACGACTGATCAAGTGGCGGTAACACCTCCTTTTGATTGTCGACTTGATCAGAAGAGATTACTATGACCGGTTCATCACCTGATATTTCTCCTTGTTTCTGCATGTAACCCCATTTCTCTTGAAAAAGGTAGAAAAAAGCCATGAAGGAGACCTGAAATGTGAAAATAATACTCCAAACTCTAGCACTCATGGATGTTCTTTTGTGATTTGATCTTAGACCTGTGTAGGTGTTCAAAATCCCAACTAATGAAATTTTTGTGCCAAAAATCCAGTGAAAAACATACCAGAAGGTCCTTCCTTTAGTCCCCCTGCATGCAAAGCAAAAGCGTGTTGTTATTGTTTGACATGGATTTTGGGCTGTAATTAAGAATAAAAATGCTACCTCTTAGGCCTGCCAAACCCGACCAATGTTTGCACCAGAATGACACCGTAAAGTGCCAGACCTAATCTTTGGTGAGTGTTGTTGAATGAGTTTTCAAAGCTGATTATAGAGAGGATTGCTCCATCATGCTGTATAACCTGCACACAGAAAAAAAAAAAAAAAAAATCAGGAATGAAGATTTGAACTTTTGAAAATCAAGAATGAAGATTCGAACTTTTGTGTTTTTGCATGTGATTTTGGCCGGTTTATATAGGCATGGATTAGGTTAAATCATAAATTATTCTTGCAACCCTTTCACTTCATCTAACCAACTTTTAATTCTATACTAAATACCATGTGATCAATTCCGGAAACCCTTGCACTTCATCTAGCCAACTTTTAATTCTATACTAAATACCATATAATCAATTCCGGTAACCCTTGCACTTCATCTTCTTTCATGATTGTATACTTATTATGAGGTTGCATTGATATTTTTGAGCTTAAGCATGTTGCACCGTACAAATTTTTATGCACATTCACTCTTCCACATTAAATTAAGCTATTGAATATTTATATATTATAGATATATATATTTTTTAATTAATTAAAAATAACAATAAGAGAGAGAACTTGTTTTGGGCGCAGTGAATAAGAATTGCCCGTTATTAAATGAGAAATAACAATAAGAGAGAGAACTTGTTTTGGTAGCAGTGCTTTATTGACTTTAAACACTACTTTTCAGGAGGCAAATAAAGAAACGGCCGCTGTTTAATCAACGGGCGTTGATTTTTTTTGTTTTCAACGAGATTCAACGGTGTTTAGGGGTGATCCAACGCCCGTTGAAAGGGCAAATGAGGGGCTTCAACGGCCCACTACTCTTGGTCTTATTATCGTTATTAGAATAATTTATTGAACATCAAACTCCATATATGCAAGAGATATAAATATAAAAATGAAAACACTAGGAGTATTATTTACTAGTTTAAAATTTAAAAGTATCACATATGCTTATAACATGCATATAAGAACAATATCCCCATGGGTTATAATGCAACAACTCATTATATATCTAAAAAATAATTAATTTTACAGCCCACGTTTAATAAACCGTGGGTGCATGGGTTAAAAAAATTTAAATACCGCTAAAACTATTATAACAACCGTATATTAAACTAAAACTTTAAATTAAATTTGAATCATGTATAAACCACGTGCGTGCACAAAACTTAGAATTAATATACTTATTTTACAACTAGTATACTTTAATAGAAGTTGTGATTCTTTACGGGGTAACTTGTCGTTATTTATGTTTAATACTATTGTTGAGGACTTGTTAAAGATAAAGCTTGATTATTATTAGAGCACTCCCATTCATAACCTAGAGTTAAACTTTAACACACTATCACGTCAGCACCACATCAACTTTAACCTTTTCACCATTAACTCAAAAAAAACACCCACAATCATAACTCACCTTAACTCAACTTTAACTCAAATATTTTCAAACTCAACCCCTAAACTTATAACAATACTTCATTTATTAAAAACATAACAATCATTAAAAGCATATTACATTACATAGTTAATAAAAAAAAACTTACAACGAAATTAAAAATAATAATAATAACGAAATTAAAAAAAAAAAAAAAAAAAAAAAAAAAAAACACAATACTAAATCTAATGACGAGATTGGAGGTTATATTTTTTGATAATTCTATCTTTTTCGTCATTGATCCAACAAACAACGTTTGGATCCTTCCTGGTGGTGTCCATCATCAAAAATTTCATTTCCACCAATCTTGTTATCGTCTCATCTTTTATTTCCTCCAATCTTGTCCGGACATTTTTTTTTTTTGTGGAAATTTGAAGATGGAAGTATATGATGTATTAGATTGATTTGTGGAAGTGTGGAAAAAAATGTGGTGTTAATTGGGTATTTATAGGGGAGTTAAAGTATTTTTTTTTTTTTTTTTTTTTTTTTTTTTTTTTTTTTTTTTTTTTTACATATAGCCGTTTTCAAACGGATATAATATAAAGGGGGTGAAGTGATTTTTTTTTTGAATTCAACGGATAAAAGAGATGTTAGAGATGGGCGAAGTGACTTTTTTTTTTTTTTTTTTTTTTTTTTTTTTTTAATACATATACACCCCTTAACGCAGCGTTAAATGGTTAACGGATCCCTTTAACATTGCGTTAACGCAGCTGACCTTTAACGCACGTTTAACGCACCCACGTTAAAGTTTAACGCAAGGGTGCGTTAAACGTTGAATGTGCTCTTAGTGGGTTCTCAACTCATCAAATTATTGCATGTGAACATATTGCTAATGGTGAGAAAATAATAATAAACGAGAAATAGTGTGGGTTTGGTGGAACATCACGACCAAATTGGACACGCAAACAAGATCCCCATTGAGGAACGAGATGAGTTTGGGGGAGCATCTGCCTCAACGGGGCACCCCAATAAGATCTCCGATGAGGATCGGAATGGGTTTGGGTCGAGTTTTGGTAATCGTTTTTGGGGATGGGGATGACCGCCCCTTCTCAAACCCGCCTCATTGTCATTTCTGGTTTTAGGATCTTACGATTTTACGATACTACATAGCAAAAACGGCCCCGGATCCTACGTAGGATCTTAGCAAGCTTAAGATCTTATAAGATCTTGATCTTTACCATAGGATCTTAAGATCAAATCCGATCCGATCTTACTTTTCTCGAACCGCAAAATAAAATCAAAGTTATGGATTATGTTTTATAGCATTCAAAAAACAACATGTTAATCTTCTTAAATATTTCATATTCATAATCTAGGACAACATTTGCATGAAACATTCATGTAATTTTGTGTTTATGATATACAATAATATGTAGATTTGAATAATATTGCAAAGACTATTAAGAAAATGACATTATAGTAGGATCTTAAGATCCCGAATCGATCTTACGATCTTGATCTTGCAAAAACGAAAACGATCCTGAGTATGATCACTTGAAAACCTCGATGTGATCATATCACTAATGGTGAGAAAATAATAATAAACGAGAAATATTGCGGTTTTGGTGGAACATTACAACCAAAGAGAACACATAAATAAGATCCCCATTGAGGAACGTGACGGGTTTGAGGGAGCATCTCACCTCAACGGGGCACTCCGATATGATCCCCAATAGGGATAGGGTAGGTTTAGGTCGAGTTTTGGTTATCGTTTTAGGGAATGTGATGGTCTTCCCTCTTCAAACCCGCCTCATTGCCATTTACATTTGGTTTGGTCATGAAAGGGTAAGAAACGATCACTAGGTTCGGGTCGAGTTTTATTTATCGTTTTAGGGAATGTTAATGGTCTCCCCTCTTCAAACCCATCTCATCGCTATTCCTATGTGTACATTTGGTTTGGTCATGAAAGGGTAAGAAACGACGTATATGTCTCACTCGCGAGATTAACCCGATAAAGCCATATATGTCTCACTCACGAAAGACTCACCCTCTTAACCTCGACCATTTACCCGTTTATTTATACTTTGTACCTTATACCAAACACCTTTGAACTTATGATTTTTTAATTTTATTTTTTAAATGGGACCCACTGAAGTAACAGCAGTTGATGACTTGATTCCCTTCTCAGCAAGAAAGGAAATAATACAGCAATTTTCAGATGTTGGATTAATTAAAGAATAAAAACGACAATTTTTTCTTGCAATCACTCAATTTCCAAGAATTCAAATCATGTTTTCATCCTTCTGGTAACTTTCTTTATCTTAGTTTTATGGTGTAATTTCATGATTCTTGATATACTTATGTAGTTTGTTATTAGAAACTTGTATAAAGATTGAACCTTTATGTCTCTTTTAGTTTGTTTACTGATTTTAGAAGATACCCACATAGGCAAAAACCATAATTAATGGATTAAGAGATAGTTAAGTGTTTGGGATTTCTTATTTCAAACTGCTTATTTTTACCCAAAATTGTTTATGTGCTTAAGTATAGATAGATAAGTAGTTAAATAAGCAATCCCAAACACCCTATAAGATCTTTATGCAATTAAAGAGCAGGTAATCCGAGAAGGATCACTGTTCAGGTTACTCGGGGAAGTCGGGAAGTTGAGCATTTTTTGCTCTGATGTACGCGGCTAAACCGGTATTCCCGTGGCCGTTTCCAGACTTTTCCCTGGATACAACAGGATGTTCACCCAACGAGGTTTGAACGCTATAGTGTTGTTCACCCGACAAGGTCTCTTCTGAGACCTTGGGGACACCTTACCACTAGTTGGAGATGGTTGTCTTTATGCAATTAGTATTGTTCAAAGAATATTTGTTTAAATAATAGTAAAAAAAGCTACAATCTGTGGATTAAGAGATAAATTTAGTGTTAAGCGTGACACTCATGTGGGTTAAGTTGGTTTTTTTTTAACTTTGATTGTGTCTGTAAAATGAGATAATAGGTTAATATTCTACTTGAAGTTTCACTTTTTATCATGTATAAATTGTGCTTTAACAATCGTTGCTCTGATGGTTGCCCATGTTAAAGATTTTTATGCAATTAGTGATAGTATGTAAGTTTGAGGATGTTTGGAATTGTTTGTTTTATCTGCTTACGTTTTTGGTTAGAAGCGGAATCAGATAAGAAGCTTAACAGAGAGGAAATAGTATTTGGATTATGTACAAGGGAAATAAATGAATCTGTCCGTATTGTATGATCATATCATATTTTTCTGTTTTTCACTTCTTTGAATTCTCTTTCACTGAAGGGATTCTCATGAGCAACATCAAACTCAAGTATACGGAGATAGACCTTTAACCCGCATTCCACCCGAGGCTGCTGGGATTATTCATGTCCTAAAGGACAAAAGGTTTGCTCACCTACTTTAAGTATTTCATATCTTACATAGTTCCTTAAAAAGATCCATGGTTTCTCACGTCTAGTTGATTTTAGCAATAATTTGTATGATACTGTGTCGTATTATTGACCGTGAATTCCTTTTCTGTTGTGATATTTGTAGTGGTAGCGAGCTGCAGACGCTTTTAACCAACAGAGATGCGTATCAACATTTTTTACTTTCGCTTGATATGGTCCAGAGTCAGATCCGTGTAAGTCATCTTGTTACTCTTGTAGTTTAATGCTCTTTTGTTGTTTATTCACATATTTTATACCGTTTATGCCTTGTGGTACCTAAGAAACAACACGAAATACAGTTGATTTGCACTAGCTGTGATTACTGATTGGACTGTGACTTACATTTTTATTATAAATTTAGAATAATTATATGCCGTGTAACCTTTAACAAGGATGACGGTGAATTGCCTTTATCCCAAACTAGGTGGTTATTTATGCTAACTTAGTTAGATAAATATATTTAGTGTTAATAGTCCCATACCCCGCCCCGGCGGGATTGTGTATGCTGTTGTTGTGTTGTTAAAAGTCCAATAGTAAACATTGAGTAAATGGCTTCCCTAGGATTCTAGGACATATATAGTCTCCGTCCATGTTCTCCTATGTATTAGAAAAAGGTCAGCAAGGCAGTTTTTAAAGGCAACAACCAAATGTATGAACAACGAAATACAACAATGTAGGTGACGAAACAGGCTAGGCTGCAAGTTGTGTTGGATAGTTTGCTTAAATGGGTCCGGGTAAAAACAGGAAACTTATTTAGGCGGGTCAAATGGGTTACTTTGACCTGCTAAAATTTTTCGTGAAAACTAATATTACATTAACTTTTGTTAAAATATGAGGTTATAGACAGTTGATTATGTGATGGGATCCTTTTAACCTGATTCCCTTTTAGTTAGATTTTAAAAGTTACCTGTTGACACATGGTCATGATATCCATATCAACCAATTTTCACATAAACTGGTTGAGATTGCTGCTCCTACAAAACTGTAAAACTTATTTGCCAATTTAGCTCAGTTTTTTATGGGGATGTGCTAATAATGTAATCAAATGTTGAAGCTGTGCATGATCTAATATGTTTCTACTCTGTCACCTGAAAATGGAAAAATTGGCTTTTTTAAATGGTTCCATGCTAAACTAAATGTATGCTTTCACGATTACAATCGAATTGATGTATTGATTTAGTCAAACTTCTTTCTTATGTGCCAAGTCAGATGCTACAAGTTTCAAACAGAAGTACGTATGTAGCCTTGTAAAAACCAAGCTGTTTGAAAATTGAAACTAAATTGAAACTAAGCTGAATATCGCTTTTTAGCATTGACCCTCATACATTTTCTCCATTCTTAATTTCAGCTGAGAAACGATTTGCGAGAAGAAACTATGCAGCTTGCAAGTGAGTCATTCCATTATATGCTTATTAATCCTTCCTGTATTCAATACTGATCAGTGAGCAATAAGCACAACTTTAGATAAATAGAATACATATTCAACGTTAATTGTCAACATAATGATTCTTTTATGCAGTAAACAACTTGGAAAAAGAACCATACATCAGGGAGCTGCGAAACCAGGTTAGTTTTTTCATGTGCCTTGTACTATTCTTCTCTAGAGGTGGCATTCTCACTCTTCTTATGCATAAATGGTTCAAATTTGGGTTTTATTTTATATCAAACGGCCCAAAGTGGTCAAATAAGAAAACATAGCTAAAAAGCAGAATGTGCAGAACGGTTCTTACACATTAAAAGTTTATAAAGTCTATTTTCAATTCATAAAACTTTCTTGATCGTTTTACTCAATAATTTAGATTTTAATTGTAATACTTTCGCTGTTTGTGATTACTATGACCAAACTAGTTGGACATGAAGTTAAAAATGACCTCTTTAGACCAATTACCCGACCTCTACTCTTTACCCAAAACATTTCGAAAGGTTGTTGATCCTTGGTGAAGTATCCCTCTTTTTGTTTAATATAGTGTCAGATAATTCGGGCCACTGAACTGGCTGCTGCTAGGGAGAAGCTTAACGAGCTCGAGAAGCAGAAACAAGAAATCCTCCGATTTTACTCTCCTGCAGCGTTGCTTCATCGTCTGCAAGGTAAAAGAACTTATTTCTAACAGAACTCTTCATGCTGTTATACTTCATGTTTTAGTCCTCTTTAGCCCCCTAGTCCTGTATTATAATGAAAAACGATTTTTTTCTTGACACTTTTTCCTCTTACTGGCATTAGGAACATGACACATGATGCCCTGAAAATATTTTTATATAGTATAATTAAGAAAACTTAAATGAACTAGGCATATTTGTTTTTCCTAATGCTATTAGGTAACTTATTTGGCCACTCTGCGGCATATTACAACCATTTTCACCCATCGCTTCCTGGCCTAAAAGAACATGACTCGACAATATACCCTTTACTCCTTTAGGCCTGTACTAAAATGTTGACAAGCTGCCTCATTAAGGGTAGTTGTTTCCAGAAATGCATATATTTGGTTAAAAAGCACCCAACTGATCTTCCTTTGCTGCCGGAAAAATTACAGACGTGACAAATTTTCCTTTAGCAAAATGATGTTATGTTAATCTTGTTGAAGGAAAATATGTCCTGCTTTTGCCAAAAAGTTGTTGAAAGTAATAGATGAATTGTTCATGAGGTGACAGTTTCAACCAACTTACTTATGAACGAGTCAATTTATGTTGTGCTTATCTCAAAAGACTGAAAGAGGCATATCATATCATTATAAATGGAACGGTCGAACGGGTTAAAGGGCTGCCCATGTTTCTTTTTATGCATACAACTCCGTAAGTAGTTTTGTTTGAAGATGTAGATTAATGTTGTTGTTTTGTAATCTTAATTAATACATGAATTATATAAAACAAAATGTTACAAAAAAGAGTTGGCGGGTCAGCAAGTACACAAAATAGCCTGTTTCAACCCGAAACCCATCGCGACACCTCTAACATATTCAGTAGGTTGATACCTGATAGTAAAAGGTTTAGACATACATGTTAGGTATTGTAGTTATAATGGTGATGGTTGTTTTCAGAGTCAATCTATAAGTCAGAAGAGGAATCAGAAGCTCTCCACCAACAGCTTCTCGATAGAGAGATTGATGTCACTGCTTTTATGAACAGATACAAGAAGCTTCGCAATGTTCACCATAAGCGGGCCCTCACTCGTCTCGCGACCAATATGTCTTTGGTAGGTTAAAGTAGTTTGTGATTTCACTATTTCTGTATATATTGCATGTACTTAGACGTTACAAATCACAACTAGCGTGTTAACGTTAGCACCAAACATGTAAAACTGAACAATGATGGTTTTAAACTATTTATCGTATATATCAGTTTCAAGCTATAATATTACTATGTTTGACAACTATTCCCTTTTGTATACACAATCACTACTAATAAGGCTCTTGGAAAACAACCACATAAGTAATACAACAAATTGCGAATATGATTATAAGAATATCAAAAGTAAGAGCCGACTTGGCTTGGTCACTCAGCTCCATGTTCTGTCCTCCAAGCCTGTCAACCATGTCTGGGATCGACACAAAATTTTCTATATCTTTCATGTATGGATCTTCCAACTTTACCCTCATCTTTTCGGCTTCACGGCTTGCAGCCTCCTGAGCCAAGGTCCAGTCATAGAACCTTCTCTTCTCTGAGTCACTCAGTATGTTGTAAACTTCCCTTAGTTTCATAAACATTTCTGAGGCGGTTTTGAGTGGGAGAGAAGTGGTGTCGGGATGGTATTCTTTTGATAGCCGTCGGTAAGCCGCCTTGATCTCTTCCAAGTCAGCTTCTGCTGGAACCCCTAAAAACCTGCCATTGGTCAAGAAGCTTAACACTGAGTCAATTTGAGGTGGCTCGTTTGACTAATCGAGGCTGAACTCCATAACATAGCATAATCTGGCCTAGGTTTGATGACCCTGAATGAGCCAAGCTGACCAGTTAATATGTACAAGTCATGCAATTTGTACTGGAGCATTAGTTAGATAGGTGGGCAGGATTATTGAAACTGCACATACTTTTTTGTCGAAACTTTGACGAAGAGTTAACGTGTTACTATCGTTAGGAAACAATACTTTTACAATAATTAGTATAAACTTTTGAATGAAGTTTTTAGGAGTTTTTGTAGAATTTTTAGGCCATTTTCAGTATGCTGTTTACCAGTTGGTCTATCATTTTTGCACCGCCCATAACACAAGCTATGCCTGGTAAATATATTTTTCATTGTCATGCAACCTTTTTTAATCTATAGCGATCATGTTGAATTGCGCGTGTTAAGGTTGTCGGTATAGAGAGAGAATGGAGTATACTAACTGGTAATGAGAATCAGTAGAATTGTTGAGCAATTCAGAGAATTTTTCACCAAGCAAGTTTTTCTTCTGCTCTTCTTCATCTACTGAACGAGTGGGGTTGCTGCTGCCACCAACCCATCCTTCATCTTCGTTCTCCCAGTGAATTCTTGTATCAACGCCTGGAGGGGCCTTCTGCCTCCCTTCCCCTTCTCCTACAGCTGCTGCATAAACCCGTAAAACATTTCTACCGCCAACTCGAGTGATGGGTTTCCACCAAGAGACGGTGGTAGACGTGCCAGTTCCACTATTGGTGCCACCTCTTACTGGTAGGAGAGAAAGTGAAGGTGAGGATAGTGTTGTTCTTGCAGCCATAAATTTTTGGTGGCTGAGCAAATATGATGTTAGAAATAGTAGTAGTATCTTTTCTTTGTTTTAAATTTGGATGATGTTATTCTAGTTTTTTTGTGTGGCTGAAGACTTGAGGTTTTAGCTTGTAGCAAAGTGGGCCCCTTATTTGATTATATGTGCACAGGTGCTTAACCATTGGTTCAGGACTTCATGGGTGCATCTATCATTTTAGAAATGGTCTGAGTCACTAAAGTTTATAATTTCTGTATATTATGTTTACTGGTTTATAAGCAAAATTAAGAACGTTATTAGTTGTTTAACTGATTGGTACATCTATGAACGATAACGAAACGTCCTGATTATTTTGTTTGATTCCAATAGTTCGGTATAATTGATCAATTTGATGTACAGATTCATATTTAAAGAGTTATATGACTTAAGCCGAGATAGAAATTGGAACAGATGTAATTATATGACTAGTTACCCAAAGGCCTTTGGCCTAGTGGTATGTGAGTTGCCAACCAATAAAAAAGTTGTGGGTTCAAGTCCCGTTGGAGACAGTGGCGAAGCTTGAAATTTCGCTCGCCAGGACGAAAAGTGACTTGACTAAAAAAAATTCCCTATCGGTAAAATATTTTTGGGTCGGCGATCCGGATCGGGTCGGGTCAATAATGTTCCGGCCAAAAAACGTTCGAAAAAAAATTATAAGAGTCTAAACCAGTTCAAAACAAAAGTACATAACAGACTCAAAAGCGCACAATATGGTCTAAACCAACCCAAAATGTTTTTAAACTAGATATTATTATAATAAAGCATTGTTTCTTACAAAAAAATATAAGTACCTCATAGAAGAATCACTTAAATGGGCTTTTTTAATTAATGGTCGGGACGATGGCCAGGACAAAAACTAATACATATAATTTTTTTATAGAAAAATCAGGAAAATCGGTACCTCTAGGCGAAAATACTGCCAGGACGAACGCCCACCCTCGTACACTCTAAGCTGCGCCCCTGCCGTTGGAGACATTTGTGAGATAACGTGTGTATTCGAATTCAAATTTAGATTCAGGTATGGTTTCAAATGTGAGTAATGATTTATCAAGTATGTTCCCGGATATCAACGTATTTTTAACTTTCTAAGTTCATTTGGATTAGCATTACATTATAACGAGTGGTTCAAAGACCACAAATAAATAAGTAAATGAAATGTGTTGTACCATGTTTGAGGTAGCACACGAGACTTGCTCTCGCGGTATTTAAAAAATGTATCTAAACTGTAAAGTTGCTTCATGTTCCATTTGAGACTAAAGGGCTTATGTCGCGGTGGAACTTTACGTGAGAAGCTTCTTAGTTAAATGATTTTGGGTTCAAGTCGTGCGTAGAACATGTGAGATAGATTTGTTGGCTATATATTGTAAGATAATTTTCGTTAAAAATTAAAAAAATAAGTGTGACTAGTAATCAATACCGGTAAAACAAAACTTTGTTGTTGAGATCGATTCAATCATCAATCCACAATTAGGGTGACTTGTAACTCAGTACTTTTAGTTTGTGAATTGTCAGAAAATTGATATTAAAACACTATGGGGTTCCCTTCAGGTTTATATAATTTTCGGTTTTTAGCATAACAAAAAGAAATTGAGAACTCATTTAATCGATTTACAAGATATTAGGGGCATCAATAGTTGTTTTGCTGTTCATCATCATTAGTATCGGGTTCATCACACATAGGTGTGGTGTAATAGAACGGGTCGAGGACATGTTTGATCATATCTCGGTACACCAAGGTTGGGCGACCAAGCTTCACTCCAGTCTTGCCTCCAGCAAAATCGGTTGGGATGTTGCAAATAGGGTCAGGCGATGAAACAAGCCTTGTGAAACAAGCTTCGGGCTTGATCTCCTTTCCATGAATGTATTTGTTTATGGTAAGCTCGAATTCACCTGCTTTATCAGTCTTGTCGCTTCCGTAGTACGTGATCCTTTTTCTTTCGTCCATGCATGTTACAGAAACGACACTACCTAAAAAAAGAGCAAAAATGTAACTCTAAGGCAAACAAAAGTACATATAACACTTGTATAAGAGAGTTATGTGTACCTTCGATAGGTTTTTGACCATCAACCCATTCGTTCCACCCCTCGGTACAATCTTGGCAAAGCACCTTACCACCAACACGTATGGCTCCGGTAGTAGCACCGTTGGTGGGAACTTCCTCCCAACATTCGGCTATGCTCATCATCGTTGCAGCCGCAACAAGCAACACCATCGACCACACTATCTTCATCTTTTGTTTTGTTGCCTTTTAAACTCGAAAAAAACTCAAATTTTAAGGTAATCTATTGAAGATGAGGAATATGAATTGCATTTATGTGTCTCTATATATAAAGCATGGCATTGACTAAAAATTGAAGTGGATGTGAACTACTTGAGACGTGCAAACCATTTCCTATGGGTGTATTGATTTATTTTGTGTTATAATAATAGCGAAATGATTGATGTAATATTGGATATTAAAGGATTCTTTGTACCTAATGTATCAAGGATATGTGATTATTTTACATATTCTTTTTCCTTAACAACATTCTCATTTTTATACTAATAATAAATAAATAAAAAAGAATATGGTGTTTAATTAATAGTTTTCATATAACTTCATGGTTTGGTTTCAAAGTTGTATTTTGTCAAGAGAAATGTTGGAACCACAAAAGTTTTACAAAAGTATATCTATAAAATTATATGTCATCTAAATTTGTCATTCTCTCTTTTTTATACATCCACAAATAAACATGACATGTCATCGTGTGGATACTCTTTTTGTATAATTTTTGTGGTTTTAGCATTTATCTTTGTCAAAAGTAAAAGGTTAATTACTTAAAACTTGACACTTTTTGTCTTTGTGTGTACCGAACATTTTTTTTCCACTGAACTTTCAAATTTTGATCGTTGTGTGTATTTTGTGACTATTCAGCTATTTAAAATGACCATTTTACCATTCGAAATTTAAAAAAAGGGTAAAATGGTCACAAAATACACACAATGATCAAAATTTGAAAGTTCAGTACAAACAATGAGGAAAAAAAAAGTTCATTGGCACAATAACAAAAAATGACAAGTTAAATGATTTTTTAAATAATTAGCCCAAAAGTAAATGAATAATCTATTTGAAATATTCCTGTTAATTAAAAATCAAATGTGATTGGCAATGCATCTCTTTTTATTGGATTATAAGAAATTCAATTGATATATAGATGTATAAAAAAAAAAAAATTATTTGTAGTAACTATTTTTAACAAAGTTTAAGTAACGAATGAGATTTTCTCATGCTTAATTCTCTTGTGTTTCTCTCATGTTAATGATAAATTAATGGGTCTCTTGTTTCATTATGGTGATCTCATTTTATCATTTTCCTGTTTTTAATTGGTTCAACACTTCAATGGTCTATGGTTTTTCATGTTTTCTTTTTAAATTATTTTTGAAGTAAAGGGACACTGTGAACATTTTAAACGAGATCTTTAAATCCGGGTCATTATTGGGAAGAGATCCGGTGAGAATAAAAACTAAAGTGAGAAGAATAAGGGTGTGTTTGGTTGCCGTATTTGAACACAAGGTTTGGCATGAGTCCTAATTTTGTTTGTTTGGTTAATGGGTTTTGATTTTAAAACATATGGATGGCCAACAAAATGAAAAGGAGACTAACATGGTGGGTTTTATCTCTCTCGCACAATTATTTTAACATTTCACTCTTTCTCTCACATGAGATGAGATCAATATAAATCTCATATTTGCCATAGAATCAATGGACCAATCATAGCCACCCATTTTTATTTTTCATCTTTTTTTTTAAAACAACATATCTTGCAAACGGTAAATCTTCAAGCTACAAAAAAAATACCATCGCGACGAGAATTAAATGATCTTTCTATAGATATGCATTGTTATATACTTTCGACGACTTTTTTTTTTCGACGAACTTTTTTTTTTAATTTCCGCCCAGAAAGAATCATATATGATTCGTAAAAATCATATATGATTCCGTACGAATCATATATGATTCGATTTTTACGAATCATATGATTCGTAAAAATCGAATCATATATGATTCGTACGGAATCATATATGATTTGTTAAAATCGAATCATATATGATTCTTACGAATCATATATGATTTTTCTGGACGAAAATTTTGAAAAAAAAAAAGTTCATCGAAAAAAAAGTTCGTCGAAAATATATAACAATGCATGTCTATAGAAAGATAATTTAATTCTCGTCGCGATGGTATTTTTTTTTGTAGCTTGACGATTTAAGGTTTGCGAGATATTTAAGTTTTAAAAAAAGGGTAGAAATTAATTTTTTTATTTGATAAGAAAAATGAGTAGCTAAGATTGTTTGATGGGTTCTATGGTAAAAGTTGGATCTATAAAGAACTTTTGCCTCTCTCACATATATACACATACTTTTATTTTAAAATAATACTTTTACTTTTAGTTTTATTATAAAATTTATTAGATAAATATAATTTTCTTTCTCCAAAACCTACACCAAATTTAAATCATAAACAAAATCCAAATTCAAATCCAAATCCCTTTATAAACCAAACGCACCCTAAGAAGAAAATCTAGCCACACATTTCAAATTAGATGGAGATTATCAAGGAAAGATGCATCTATAAAATATGTAGTTTCATACTTCTCATTTTAATTTTTCTTCTCATTTTATCATAAGTTGGTCATCATATATCAATAGGTAATCTTTTTGATATTTTTGCAACTTGCATCTAAATTGTTTCCTGCTCACCTTTTACTGCTAGTCTCTACATCCTAAACAAATTATTTATCACAACCCTACAGATATGCAGTTTTTAGTTGAATAGTAACTTTATCTTTCCAAAGTGTGCATGCATACCTGGTATAATCTCTCTTTTGTCCAAACTCAACACCATAATGACAATCACTTGAATAGCCATGTTAGATCAACATCAAGTAACATTTGTATACTTGAGTGGAGGTTAAGTAGGTCTGCAAAAGTACTAAGTCTATATTATATAATAGATGCAATTGTCAAGTTTGAACGAGAAAGATGCTTAAATTCTAACGGACCTAATAACAGATATCCAGAAAAGCTATTGTAGTAAGAAGTAAAAAATGGTCAAGGGCTTTCGGTAAGCTCTTCCACAATCTAAGTTCCAGTGCAAGAATGCAAATCGTTCTCCTTCAATTTCATAGTTTGCTATTCAGGAGGGTTACAGTTGCAAATAATGTCGGTAATTACTATTTGGTGACTTTTTCCCTGGAATTTCAATATCATTCATTCCCATATACAAAAAGATAATAATATATAAACTAGGGTAATTCCTGCTTACCAATATGATTCATTTTGAACAATCTAGTCACAAAAATATCATTATGAACTAGGAAACTTCTTAGAATAGGTAAATTCTACGTAGCATAACATTTGATGTATGATTGATATATCAATGTTTGTGACAGGTAGCACATGCCAACCTTGTCCGATGCTCCGTGTACATGCTATAAAAAAAATTCACCCTTGACTCAAATGCATCAGCTCGTTGTCCCAATGCATTAATCCGCCGTCCCAATGCATCAATCCGCAGTTCCAATGTACAAGCACGCCGTTCCAATGCAGAAGCACCCCGTCCCAATGCATCAATTATCGGTTTCAATGGATTAGCCCGCCTTCTCAATTCATCAGCCAGTCCCATTTCCTCAGCCTGCTCCTCCAGCTCTTTAGCACATTTCAATAGAGTATCCCACTGTATCGGGAAACAACCATTTATTGAAATTCACTGTATAAGGCTGCTGTTCTATAGCAACAGCCATACGGTCTACGTCAGCAGCCTGCAGCTTACGTGCATAAGCCTGCAGTTTCTGTGCATCAATCATCCGTGACAATTCATAATCTTTAAACTGTAAATAACCCTGTTTGGTGAATGGAAAGCGTCTAGTGGATGATGCCTGCATGAATGATAATAATAGTTTTAACTTGATTGAAAACCAACTTATTACAGAGAACTAAAGGCTAGTTTTTTAGCAAAGAGGTTGATTACCCTTTGATGAGCAGCAACTCAAATGCGAGGTGGATAAAGAAGTATTATATCCTTGTATGAGCTAAAGGTGTTGCATTGAGGGCACTGTTGATAAAAGTTAATTAAGACAAGATTTATGGTAAGCTTTAAAATTAGAGTTAATTTCAAAAATGGTCTCTGTGGTCTGTCGGGTTTAACGCTTTTAGTCCTTATACTTTTTTTTAACGGATCCAGTCCCTGTGGTTGCGACCCATAACGGGTTTGGTCCCTTGACCAATTTTTCTGTTAGTTTGACTGTTTAAAAGGATGAAATGACCAAACTACCCTCATATTATTATTATTATTATTATTATTATTATTATTATTATTATTATTATTATTATAAAAACTTCCAGCAAACACCATCACCCCCAGCAAACACCTCCACCATCCCACCATCACCTCCACCATCCCACCATCACCTCCAGCAAACAGCCATCCATCAACACCACCATCAACACCACCACTTGATATCAACGCCATCCATCAACACCACCATCGAATCCAAACAGCCATCGAATCCAAACGCCATCCATCAACACCACCATCGAATCCAACGCCATCCATCAACACCACCATCAACACCTCTTAAAAACCCATCAAAATATATAAACTAGTACACCGCTATGAAATATTTCTAGGTCTCATGGATTGATTTGTTAAGGATTTAAACAAAAAAAAAATGTACCTATAGGTGGTTGATGATTTTTTTAATTGATCCTTAACAAAGCAAAAACAAACACTACCATTTATTGAAATTCACGTACTGTTAAGATTATTAAATGGGTTTGAGGAATTTTTATTTTTTGAGATTTTGATTGTGCTTAATGGGTGATTACAATGGAGAAGATGATAAATAATGAAGATGATAATGGTGGTGGCGGCGGATCTATATGGTAGTGGCAGCAGATATAATGAATGAGACATTTCAATTCATGATAAAGATGAACAGGAAGGTGGAGGTGTGGTGTTTTTTATTTACAATCTTTGATGTTCTTGAACAAGTTTGGGGCAAAGTTAAGGAAAATATATATATATATATATATATATATATATATATATATATATATATATATATATAATGAATTGAGGTGAGAGTGGGAACGAATTAAAAGAGTTGTTTACCTAGTGGTTGCATTTGGTTTCTTACTTCATTTATGTAACTAAAAGGATTAATTTACACTTTGCAAGTTTGCAGGTGTTGATCTCTTTTTGAACCGAGCAAGTTGGATGGTGAAGAAGGAGATATGCAAAATGATACAATTACCCTTTCATGTGCACGTCACATGACCAATTTAACGGTCAAACTAATGGAAAATTTAGTCAAGGGACCAAACCCGTTATGGGTCGCAACCACAGGGACTGGATCCATTAAAAAAAATATAGAGACTAAAAGCGTTAAACCCGACAGACCACAGGGACATTTTTGAAATTAACTCTTAAAATTATTATGGTCGGCAAAGTGGACCTACCTTCCCGCTAGAGGAGCTTCGAAGAAGCCATTTCTTTATGCATGAGAACCCATACATATGTCCACATCGAAGAGAACTACAGCAGTCATCACACAAATAACGAGTCAACAAAGGCAGCAGTCATCAAATTTCACTTGCAATCAAAGCTCCAACCTTCTGATCCAGTATGTTTCAGCAAAATAAAATGTTCAAGTTATATTAATCATCTTTGGTAAGACCACAGACAAACTAAAATCATATGAGTAGTCGAAAAAACAAAAGAGTAAGGACCCGAAGCAAGTTGATTCTTTCGAAGTTGGTCTCCACTACATAGTGTTTATTAAAAGGTCATAATCGGTTAAAACCTTAAAACAATCACAGTTTACCCATACAACCAACGAGAAATCATTGCTTTTTATTCTTTCACTTGAGTTGGGGTGTTTGGGTAAGCTTATACTTAAACGATTATGTGTTTTCAAAAAGCCCAAATTACATGGTGATTGAGAGTGTGAGGTTGAAGATGAAGTGCAAGATAAGCTTGCAATGGGGAGGCCTTATATAGGCAAGTGTTAGGAAATTTGAATTAAAGGTGATGGGAGTGTCCTATGGTGTAGCAAGAGAATCTTGGGGTGAATGTGAGTTTGCAAAATTTGCAGGTTTGAGGTTTGAGGTTTAGGGATCTAGAGAAAACAGTGAAAGGTCGTCAAACAAGGACACGGTACCTCTAAATACCGCACGGTACCATTAAATTTAACGGTACCGTGGCCTATTTAACGGTACCGTAACATTGGAGTCACGAATTTTCCTGCGCAGGCTAGTTCTGGGCAATTAGAGGGATGTTTTCTAGGGGAACTATTTCCTGAAAATATTGTTGCCTCAAATCACTAAAGATTTAATTTCCTAAAGTGTCCCATATTAAGCTATTCTTAGCACATAAAGATTATCATGTAATTTGCCAAGATAATCATAAGCATGCAAACATAAGGGACAAAATAAGCTATCATCCAAATATCACATAAAATATTCATGAAAGGTGATAGATTAAATGTCAAGCATGCAAGATAACAAAGAGTATTAATCCCTAATATAAAATATTATAGATAAATCCTAATATAAATGTTAATCCCCTCCTAACTACTTATGACTTGAGCTTTCTCCCGTTTTCATCACACTCTCGTCTTGAGCATGCATCTCATTCTCATGATTTGGATCATCAAAGGGTGCATAGTGGGTGGAGGATTCGGAAATGAGAATGGATGAGACATATGACTCATTTAGGGGTTTCATGACGGGATCGGAGAGTGAGTATTGAGGACCACTAAGGTATGGGTGATAGTTTATGAGGTGTTGATAAAGACGAGTTAGGAACATCCCATGGGGTATCAATTTATTTTTGTTACCCTTGAGATGTACGATTCACTTAGCGAAGAAGTAGGCGAGATTATACGGTTGTTGAGTTAGAAGACAGTAAATCATGTGAGCACAACACGCCGGAAGTTGCTCACTATTTCCTGTTAGACTAAGAACATTTTCTCGCAGGATGACTGCCCAAGAAAGTAGTTCATGACGCACCTCATCCAAACGAATTTTCGTTGGATTTGGGTAAGAGGTGTACTTATGAGTACGAATGAGTTGGGTGAGTTCGGTTGGAGAGGGTATGTAGGAACAGTACGGACTATCCTCTTCACGATAGTTGAAGAGGGACTCAAGACACCAATCTTCGGTATAGGCACATTGCCCATGATTGGGAATTCGGAGAATTTGAGCAAATTGCTCGAGAGTCAGAACAAATTTGAAATTTCAGATCCAAAACCAAAGTGACAAAGATTGATCCTCGTTACGTTCGAGTTCAACTTGTCAAAAGAATTCCAACACAAAACGAGGACAAATGTGCTCGTTGATGTGGAGTAAGCAATCAAATCCTATAGCTCTAAATGAAGTGTTGATATCCCTATGATAAACCAAGGATGGATCAACGACTCGACCTTCATGAAACCGACGGGTTTCAAGATTGACATAGACACGAATGTGGTTACCGGCTGTTGTGGGTTCACGAGAGATTTCGGGTGTATAGGTATCGGTTAGAAGATGATCAAAATCATACTCATGAGACATTTTTGTCACCTATAAGATAACATAAGGAAAAATCATCATTGAGAGTGGTTGCTTTGAGAACACGTGCCTAGTGTGTGCCTAAATGCAAACTATGTGGAGGTGCGGTAATCTTGACTCTAGAAAATAATGAGATTACCCAAATACTCCTAAATTCACTTTTGCTCAAACGAATATGGAATTGGGGTGTTTGGCAAATTGCCTCAACTTGGCGTCAAAAATCTTAAAATTGAAAAGCTTCGATGTTAATGATTCCTAATCTAATTTTAAGTATCCTAGACATGATTCCACTAAAAATAATTAATCTTAATCCAATTCAACTAGGGAAAAACAGACCAAATCATATAATGTTAGTGGGTTTATGAAAATCCTAGGTTTAGGGAATCATGCAAGTTATGCATTGCCTAATCCTAGTCCTAATTGCATAAAAGTTCAACAAAAATTAAAAACTCCCAATTCGATTTTATGCATAAGAACAAACCCTAAACTCAAATTGAAAAGAAATTAAGTTAATTGACTTACAGTTTGTGTTGTAGTGATTAAGATTCTTTGATTTCAATGCCTCGAACTTGATTTACAAGAGTGTAGTAGGATTTGGGTGTTGTGTTCGGTGTTGACAGTAGAGGAAAGTGGGTATTATTGTTTGAAATAAGTGTGCAGAGGGAAAAGAGAAGAAAAACGGGCTTCAGCAGATACACGGTACCACTAATTTTAGTGGTGCCGTGCCACTTTAATGGTGCCGTGTATGTCTGAGACCCATTTTTGTTCTGTTTGGAGTTTTGATGAATTAATCTTACTTATTTAGTAAGACTTTTTGACGCGAAGGAAGAGTTTATACCTAATAAACTCTTTTAACGGAAACGATTAGGCGGAATGACAAGGAATGACCTTAGTATTTCCGAGGAAATGCATAAGTGGTCATTAGAGGAAAATGAGGAATGACTTTTAATATTTTCCTTGAAATATGTAGAAGTCATGAGACTAGACGTAAGGAATGACTTGACATTTCCAGTGAAATATCTATAAGTCATGAGACGAGATGTAAGGAATGACTTAATATTTCAAGTGAAATATCTATAAGTCATGAGACGAGATGTAAGGAATGACTTAATATTTTCAGTGAAATATCTACAAGTCATGAATCGAGACGTAAGGAATGACTTAATATTTCCAGTGAAATATCTATAGTCATGAGACGAGACGTAAGGAATGACTTAATATTTCCAGTGAAATATCTATGGTCATGAGACGAGATGTAGGAAATGACTTAATATTTCTAGTGAAATATTTAGCAAGTCATGAGATAAGACGTAAGGGATGACTTTAATATTTCTAGTGAAATATTTAAATAGTCATTAGAAGGATGAGAAGGATGACTTAAAAAGTCATAAGGCGAGACGTAAGAAATGACTTCAATATTTTCAGTGAAATATTTGAGTGGTCATAAGAAGAATGTGAGAGATGACTTAATATTTCCAGTGAAATATTTAGCAAGTCATGGGATGTGAAGGACGTATTGGTTAGGATATCGAAGATGTTGTCCTTTGAGAGAAACTTTTCTAAGAAAATGATTCCTCTTTGGACATTGTCGCGACGGAGGAGATGATGTACTTAGATGAGCTTCGTACATGATTAATCCACGGGGTTCATGGTCAAGTCTATTTGCATCTTGGTTGACACAGTTAATTAGAGCTTGTCTCATCCATAGTGCTTGTAATCATGGCTTTCCGGCGCTTACGAATTCGGCTTCGGCCGTGAAGATAGTAAACAACCTATGAAGGTACAAACATCACTCTCTTTTCATCAATCCACATTATCTCCCGCATTATTAGAGTTGATATAGACAACAGTTTCTACATCAATCTCCTTGAGATATCATAATCCCAAGTGGATAGTGCCTTTAATGTATCGGAAGATACACTTAACCGCTTTAAGGTAAGAAGTTTTGGGATCCTTCTTACAAGCGTGCACAAAGTGCAGACACTAGACATGATATCGAGCCTACTTTCCGTTAGGTAAAATACATTACCTATCATGCCCCTAACCTAGTACTATCCGTGCACTCACTTTCATCGTCTTCTTGTGAGATTCGTTTCCACGGACATGGGCGTTAATATCAATTGTGATTATTCTAAGCTAGATACCTCACTCACACACACACACACACACACACACACACACACACACACACATATATATATATATATATATATAAATATATTATATATATATATATATATATGCGGCTATCTCACATCTAAGCTTACATGCGAAACCATAAAAAATTACGTCGTTTTAACAAGAAAAACATCAAATCTATCTCATTTGTATCATGTCCTTTACAATATTAGTGTTTTCTTTTGATTTCATCACAACATCACTTAAGTTGGGTCCACGTTGATACATGCATTTTCTATATCATATTGTTAGGTGATTTCATTAACTAACAAATTAGCTATAGATTCAACAATGGTTTGATTTAATTTACCATTAAAATGTGTTTCACTTTGCATATATTAGTTCCACTACTCAAATTTTGAAAAAATAATAACCAAAATGACGTATTTTTAGTAATTTTTTATGGTTTCGCATGTAAACTTAGATGTGAGACAGCCTCATATTCACTTTTCCCTATATATATATATATATATATATATATATATATATATATATATATATAATATATTCACTTTAGTATACTTAGACTTAAGAGGATACTATCTTCAGGTTATATAGTGCGAGGGCTAGGGAAGAAACTTGATTCACTCATCATGCTCATCTCAAACTTGTCACGCATGATCTTTGAGTGATCATTGTACATTTCTGGACAAGTTGAGTTTGTCATAATTGTCTTCGACAAATATTTGAGTCATGATGAAATGTGAATTTCGTTTCTTTGTGATAGTGCCTACTATGTTAGATTCTAATAACACTACATGCTTAGCATTTCTACTAACAAAGGGTGGTTTAAGAAAGCGTACCTTAGCCTGAGGTGATGCCCTTAAAACTAGAAGACTAGACTACCTTTGTTGAAAGCTAGGCATATGAGACACGACTTGACTTTGCGTCACAAGATTAGTGCAATCACCAATCATACTTCATTAGTTGGACTTCAAGTTGCTTCACAGCCATTTGTATCTAGCAAGACAGAAGCTCAAATATTTGGTCCTCAATATCTCATGGGTCCAAAGTTGTTAGTGTTAAACATCCTACGCATTTGTCGCATTTGTTTGGGATGTGAGAATGGATGACACATTTCCCATGGTAAGTAACTTTGTGATTGACAGTTATTCCAAGTTACGGGAAAGTTACTTGGATAACTTTGTCTTCTAAAGTTACCTCTTGGTAGAGGAGTTCTTGACCGAGGTTTGGGAACATTTGTTCTTCTAGGTGAAGGAGTCTCTGATCTAATATCAGTTTTTACAAAACCAAGTCCGGGAGTTGACAAGGGTTTGTAAAAACTTTTGACTTCCTTTTTACTAGCAATAGGTACTTCTACATTATTAATAACTATGTGGCTCGGTTTAGGACTTAGGTTATTTTTCAAAATTGACCCAGATCTGACTTTAGCACCAGACGGTACCACGGTACCACTAATTTTAGTGGTGCCGTCTGTACCTTTAGTGGTGCCGTCACCTATAATGTCAGATACTCCAGGCTTTACAAATTTTATTTGTTTATTACTACTTGTAGAAGCTTGGTTTGGGTCAAATCCTAAGCCCGCATGGTCATGTTCACTAAATCTAATGTTTTCAAGCATATCATTAAGTGCCTTTGTTCCTTCTTCAAACTTAATGATCCTCAAAGCATTTTCTTTGAGTTTCTCATTCTCTACTTGAAGACTTATGCATGACCTACATCCTACGTCTACTTCTTTATTTTTCTCAAGTCTTTTGACTTGATCCTTAAGTTCTAAAATTTGCACTTCAAGTTCATGCAATTTTAATTTTAGTGTTTTGTTTCTACCTAAAATTTTAGAACTTACTTCGCATAGTTTATTATATTCGTCATGTCATCTATTGACGAATTATCATCACTATAATAAGAAGAGTCGGAATGTACCTCATTAGAAGCTTGAGCCATTAGGCATGTTTCATCGTTGGGCTTATTCTCTTCTTCTTCACCGCTATCACTCCAAGAGCCTCCTACGAAAGCTCTTTGGTTGTTGGTTTTCGATGGTTTGGGACATTCTCCTATGAGGTGATTAGGATCTCCGCATCTAAAGCATTTCCTATCACTTGTCCCTTTCTTCTCAACTCGGTTCTTGTGTGATGGCTTCTTGTCATCACGAGGTTGCCTAACAAACCTACCTCTTCTCCTAAAGAACTTTTTAAAGTCTCTAACGGCTAACGCATACTCTTCATCTTCACTATCGGAACTCGAACATTCCTCATCACTAGACTCCTTTTTGGCTTTCAATGCTAGAGATCTTACTCTCTCGCTTTTGCCTTTGACTATATCGGAGTCTTTCTTGATTATCATCTCGTGAACCTTCAAATTTCCTATTAGTTCATCGAGTGATAAAGTCGCCAAGTCCTTTGACTCTTCAATGGCGCTGACCTTTGCTCTCCATTTTGAATGTAGAGCCCTAAGAAACTTCCTAACGTAATTCTTGCTAGAGTAACCTTCATCAAGAGCTTTAAGACTAGTGATAATAGTATTAAATCTAGCAAAAGCATTATCTATTGATTCATCTTCCGAAATGGAAAATTGTTCATATTGTTGAACAAGAAGATCTATCTTGTTCTCTTTGACTTGATTATTACCTTGGTGAGTGACTAACAAAGATTTCCAAATATCTTTTGCCGTATTACACATGAAAATTCTTTCAAATTCCTTTTTAGGCAAAGCATTGTAAATCATCATTTTAGCCTCATCATTTTTGGCTAATTTTCTTTTAAGTTCATCACTTTGTTTATTATAAGGAATTATTTCATCCCTTTTAGTTTCCGGATTCTTTTGAATTGGTTGAAAGTCACCCTCGGTAATAACATGCCAAATATCAATGTCTTTTGATTTCACATACGTTTTGAATCTTGTTTTCCAATATATAAAACAATCGGTTTCAAAAAGTGGTGGTCTTTGCATGGATTGCCCTTCTAGATATTTGTCGGAATCCATTGATCGACTCAAATTTTAAAATACAATTTACTTTAAAATCTTGACTGACGTGGCTTCTGATACCAATTGTGAAAAACTAGAAGGGGGGTTGAATAGTTTTACCGGTTTTCAAATCTTCTTAAAAACTTTTCTTTGAAAAACTTTGATTCGAATCTTATGTGTAACCAATCAACACCAATATGAACACTACACTAAACTAACTAGTATAAATAATGAAAGTAAAGAGAAGAGATAAAAAGATCAAACCGGGACAAAAGGATTTATCGTGGTTCGGCTACGAAGCTCTTCTTCGCCCTACTCCACTCCCCGAGTACCACACTCGAGAGTTTCAAGCACTATGTCAACAACCTCCCTTTAGGCGGAGAAAACCGTACACGTCGCTTATCCTATTTCCGACACTAAGCTAGATGTCGAGTGCTAATCTTAGCTAGGACCAATCTACCACGATCCACTTGATCCTTTCTACTTCACACACTCAACACACAAGACTCAAGAGATCTCCAAGATCTCACAAGATCACAATGATCAACACTCTCTTGACTCAACCTATTCTATCAACTCTTGATCAACTTGATCAACACACTAGCTCACAAGCTACAAGAGATATTCAATATCTCTATAAGATCACAATGATCTTTCCTCACAAACTCTCAAAAGAAAAATGATCTTGATGTATACTATGATACAATCAAGTGTGTAACAAATGTTACGAGTGCTCTAACTACAACTATAACACTTTGTATCCTCTTGGATATCTTGTGTTCTTCTCTTGCACTTGAAGAGGAATGAAGAGGATCACTTGAATGGATGATTGGATCACTCTTAAACAAAAGAAAACTAAACTAAATGATCAAGAAGAAAAGATGTGATGAGAGTATTAAACTCAGAAAGTTTTGTGTGAAAAAGGATCCCAAAATCTGTGAAGTGGGCTGGTATTTATAGGCAGAAAAAATCTGGCCGTTATAGGGACACGATACCACTAAACCACACACGGTACCATTAAATTTAGTGGTACCGTGCCAGACAAAAACGCTCCTCCTTTTGTCTTTTCTAGTGAAAACTTATTTGGGGAAGTTTGGAGCTGATTTTGGGGGGAAAATAGCTGTTATGATTTTTGAACTTATTTTTCCAATAAAACATTTCTTAATTATTCCAAAATAATTTGTAAAGTATATTTTTGAAAGAAATGTTTTGTCACATAAAAATATGATGTCTTAAACACAAATTCACTTCTTTGATCATTTGTTAAGTTGTAAATTTATTTGTGCATACCTAGAGTGATTTGCGTAGAAACGGGAACTTTCGATTAAAAATTTGTTTACGTTAATTTTAACGTAACGTGTTTTCACATTTTGTCATCCTCAAAACGTGAAATTATCGAAAGATATAAATAACGTTTTTAGAACATTATTTGCATTAACAATCTCCCCCTTTTTGATGATGACAAAACATAAACTCATTTTAGGTTAAAATTAGTTTTAACAAGTTTTTAATGAGTTTACTCCCATTTCTCCCCCTTTTTGTCAAAGCAAAAAGGTTGCTAAGGCTCCCCCTTGATGTATACTCCCCCTCGTTTGGAGGACACCAAGAAATCGAGCAATGGTTTTTGCTACAAAACAATGTTAGAAGACAAGTATACAACATCTAACATGTAGCAAGCATGACAAATATCCAACCACAAGAAAAAAATGGCTAAGGAGCCAAAAATAAACAACCACATAAAAGCCCATTCATTCATGAAAATAAATGTCATACATAGGTATGACTACATGACACACATAAAAAGAAAAAACAAGAAGCATAAATGCTTAGTGACTAGAGGCAAGATTCATTTCCAATAGGGGTCCTAAAGATTTATTGTTGAAAACAAAACATGAACATGTTTAGTTTTGTGGGCAATGAACATGTTT